>PVIH01002829.1:0-13465 GCA_004025045.1 Sigmodon hispidus
TCTGTCCATCTATACCCCCAGCCCAGCTCTGGCCATATAACTTCCAACAAGAGCATCCTCTCTGGTCCTCTTGTTTCTTTTCTTAGACGTCACATGTATCACTCTTCACAAAATAGCCAGAATCACTTTTTAAAACGTACACCTTAAAAAGTATTTTAGTTTGTAAGCATATGTGTGAGTGCATGGCACATGTGTGTGGTTGCCCTTGGAGGCTATAAGAGGGTGCTGATACCCAGGAACTACAGTTGTAGGTCCTTGTGGGTTGCCAAGCATGGGTGCTGGTAACTGAATTTGGGTCCTCTGGAAGAATAACGAATACTCTTAACCACCAAACTGCCTGTCTAGCTCCTAAATCATGTAGTAAAAGTTGGTCCAGGCTGTGCCACACCTCTGGCATTCTTCTATGATGACAGAGATAAGAAATTTGACTTTGATTTCTGGAAGGTGGGCATGAAAAGGCATACATTCATCTAATCATTAGTGCTTCAACCATGGGATTGAGCCCCAAGACTTTTTTGTGATTATAAAGATAATAAGACATCACCCTATAATATTAAATTGTGATTAAAAATAATTGAGCTAATGTTCACGGTTTATTTCTGGGAAAAACAGATGTTCAAGTACCTCATCAATGTGCTGTGCTAGGAACAGCTTCTAATCAGAGTTCTCCACTACTCTCAATAAGTCAAATTGCCTTGCCAGGCTCTGTCTGAGCTGGCCCCTCCTGACATACCTCTCACAGAACCCTTTCTTCCTCCTGCTTCATACAAATGGTTCTCACACTGGGAACTCTACTGGCTTCTCCCGGAGTCTGGGACACCCTGTGGTCTAGGTTGCAGATGGCTCCCTCTTCCTCTTGTAGGCCCTGGAGAGGCCTGCCTAACTGCCAAATCAAGGGTAGCCACACTGCCTATCCATCCCTGTGCCTCTGGAATGTCACATGGTCTGGCGCTTTCTCCTCATTTATGTCTGTATGTCTCTCTTTCGTCCTCTAGACTGAATACTCTTTGAAGATAGAATCTTGTCTTGGTCATCAGACTGGTACTCTGAGGTGTGATTGCCTGCCCATAGTAGGGATATGGGCTATAGTAAATAATTATGAAGAATGAATGAATGGACTGGATGACTGAAACAGAACATTTGGTGAAACAAAGTAGAGGGCAGGATGGGGAAATGTTTGAAAGTCTTAGATTAAAGAAGCTGCCAAGTCTGAGAGCAGCAAGGAGGCACTAAAGGCGGTTGATTTCTGGAAATGCAAGGTTTGTTTAACCAACAGCAAGCAGTGTTCATGAGGAGTTAGGAAAGAGCTCAGATCCTGGCTGGTGGCAGCAGTGGCACACACCTTTAATCCCAGCACTCAAGAGGCAGAGGCAGGAGGATCTCTGTGAGTTTAAGTTCATCCTGGTCTACAGATCGAGTTCCAGTGACAGCCAAGGTCATACAAAGAAACTCTCAAAACCCAAAACCAAACCAAAAAGAGAGAGTTGAGAAAGAGGGTGTTGAACTAGAAGTCAAGTCAGAGGATTGATTGATGATTGATTGGATGATTGATTAAAAGAAAAGGCTTCAGGGAAAGGTTTCCCAGAGGACTAATACCAGAGCCAAGATTTTTATTTTTTCCTGTTTCAGACAGGATCTCCCTGTATCCCAAGCTGGCCTCAGCCTCTGAATTCTATCCTCCTGCGGCTGCTAGGATTACAAGTCGAGACCACGACCCCCAGCTATTCTTAAACTGCATTTCCTGCTTTGACCACACACCAGCAAGAACTGCAGCTCACACTTGCATAGATTTACTGCCATCTGTGCACCTGGGTAGAATGGCTCTCTGAGGCATGGTGGGGTGAAGAGGCTTCTGCAAGAGAGCTAGCAATAAAATCTGAAGAAGGAGATCGAAGCTCATCTGGGTTCAGTGACTGTGGTTTTCAGGTGACATCATTTGAGTTCATCTTTTAAAAAGTTAACCTTCAGTCACAGGATTTAAAGATTTAGACATCTCAGCCCCAGAAGGGACCTAGTGATTTGCTCCTTATTTTACAGATAAAGGATAATGAGATTAGAGTTGGGAGGTGGCTTGCCCTGGGCTCAGAGGCAGAAGTCTCACTAAGTGTCCTCCTGAGGAAGACGCAGAGGCAAAGTCTTCTCCACAGGATCTGGTTGATGAAGTGAGAGGGCCAGAAGGACACAGAAGGGCCTCCTGTGATGCTTTCTTCCTATTTGGCCCTAACTGCCAGCTTAGCATTAGCCTAAAGCTGGATTCTTTCTCCGAACAAGCTTTTATTCAGTGCTTACTAATGCGGGTCTTGTTCCTGTCACTGAGACTCTGCAGTGCACATGGCCCTTGCAATTCCTACTCTATCAGAGCTTACTTGCCAGTGTGTGTGTGTGTGTGTGTGTGTGTGTGTGTGTGTGTGTGTCCAATGATTGTAAGTGCTGTGGGGAAAAGGGAGGCAAGAAAGAGGTAGGAGAGCTATCAGAGGTAAAGGAGGGCTGGACCTGTAACTCTGTGTGTGTGTGTGTGTGTGTGTGTGTGTGTGTGAGGGGGTTATCAAGGAAAGCCTTTCAGAGAAAGTGACCCAGATTCTGGGATAAATCCAGCAATGAGGAAAGAGAACTTTCCTTTTACTTCAGAGAAATGTCTGTTTCAGGGCAGCAGTCCAGAAGGGAAGGTGACTGTGCTGGGCTCAGTGGTGACACCACCATGAGATGCAGAGATGAAGCCCAGGCACCAGCTCTGTTTCAGAACATCAGATGTAATTATTTTCTTCTTGGAAACTTAACCAAAGCTAAAGATTTCAGAGATTAGCAGAAATAATTGCACAAAGACTTGAGTTGTCATATTTCTTCCCCTTCTCTTCGTGTGTGTGTGTGTGTGTGTGTGTGTGTGTGTGTGTGTGTGTGTGTGTGTGTGTTGAGATATTATGTAGCCCAGATTGACCCAGGGCCCATTTTGTAGGCTCTGCTCACCTGGAACTTATGTTTCTCTTCCTCGACTGCCAGGTGCTAGTAATATCACATCACATGTGGATTTAAGTCTTCCTTGAGTAGTTTTAGAATGGGGTAGGGATCACTCTAGATGAGCCCTACTACGTACTAAGTGATGGTTGGGGTTCTATACCATCCCATTTAATACTCAGTAATACAAGGTAGATATTATTGTTCATATTTGTTGATGAAAAAATAAGGCTCAGAGTGGCATCTGTCTTGCCCAACATCAGTTCAGCTGGGAGGGGGGCACACCAAACATTCAAACCCTGGCTGGCTTGTCTCCATATCCTGGGCTCTCTGTCTCCAATTCAAATACTAACCAAGCTTGGCCCTGCTCAGCTTTTGAGGTCAGACATCAGCCTAGAACATTCAGGTAGTTTGGCCATAGCCATCCTAGGCACTCTATTATGATACAGCCTCTTCTACTTTTGAGGAAAGATGGGACAGGATTAAAATCCACTGCTTTTATAATCCAGCTGCACTTCCTGACCAAATGAATGATCAGCATGAAGGTATGCTGCCAGACACACAGTAGAGGCACAAACAATCTCAACCGCAGCCTTTTCAGATTAGAAATGAAGTTACTTGATAGTCTACATAAGAGACTTTAAACATTCTATGAGGGAACTCCTACAGTTGATAAACACTATCAGCTAAGTAGCAGAAGACAGGATTAACTCACAAAAATCACACCCTCCTGTCAACCTTTGTAATAGCTTCAAATAATATAAAATATCCTAGGGTAACTCTAACTAAGCAAGTGAAAGACTTGTCTGATTAAAAACTTTAAGTCTTTGAAGAAAGAAATTGAAGAAGATATCAGAAGATTGAAAGCTCTCTCATGTTTCTGTAGGATTAACAGTAAATAGCCATCCTATTGAAAGCAACCTACAGATTCAATGTAATCCCCATCAAAATTCTGACACAATTTTTTACAGACTTTGAAGGGACAATTCTCAACTTCATATGAGAAAACAAAAAAACAAAAGAATCAGAATAGCTGAAACAATCCTAAATAATAACTGATGGATGTCCTACTATTCCTGATTTCAAGTTGTACAACAGAACTATAGTAATAAAAACCTCCATGGTACTGGCAAAAAAAAAAAAATAAACATGCTGATCAAAGAACTCACACTGAAGACTCAGACATAAATATACACACTGATGGACATCTGTTTTATTTATTTCTATAAAGAAGCCAGAAAAGACAGCATCTTCAAGAAATAATGCTGTTCAAACTGGTTGTCTACATGTATAAAAATGCAAATAGATCCAAACTTATCACCCTACATAAACTCAAGTTCAGGTGGATAAAAGACCTCAACATAGAACCAGATACAGTGAACTTGGCAGAAGAGAAAGTAGGAAATAGCCTTGAACACACTGGCACAGGAGACAACTTCCTGAACAGAATGCCAGTAGCACAGACACTGAGAAGAACAATTAACAAATGGGACCTCACGAAACTGAAAAAATTCTGTAAGGTAAAGTGGCAGCCGACAGAATGGGAAAAGATTTTTACCAACTCCACATCTGATAGAGGAGTAATATATAAAATATATAGAGAACTCAAGAAACTAGATATCAAAGAACCAAATAATTCAGTTAAAAATGGGATACAGAGCTAAACAAAGAATATTCAATAGAAGAAACACAAATGTTGGAGAAACACTTAAGAAATGTTCAGCATCCTTAGCCATCAGGGAAACACAAATCAAAACTACTTTGAGATTCTATCTTATCCCTGTCAGAACAGCTAAGATCAATAACACAAGTGACTGCTCATCTGACAAGGATGTGGAATAAGGGGAACACTATTCATTTCTGGTGGGAGGCAAGCTTGTACAGTCACTATGAAAATCAATATGGTGGTTTCCCACGAAGTTGGGAATGGATCCACCTCAAGATCTAGCTATACTACTCTTGGGCATATACTCATATATCCAGAGAGGTTTGGTATAGAGGAAGGTGCCAGGAGGCCCTGCTGGTCAAAGGTTGTATTCTGTCATGGCTTGGCAACTCTCTTTGGGTTCAGCAACATGGATGACAACCAAGGGTAAAACTAAACACTACTGGTCTAAAAAAAATCAATAAAATGATTCCTAATGATATTCTGCTATACTATAGATCAGTGCCTTACACAGCCATCTTTGAGAGGCTTCCTTGTAATAAGAAGTTTCTAGCCTAGTCTTTTGGGTCTAGTTCCGAGGTTCAAACCTACTTGCAAGCCCGCTGCCTCTTAGCCCCAAATAATCACACAGAAGCTTATATTAATTTCATGCTGATTGACTCAGTCATATAACTTGCTAACTCTTAACTCTTAAATTAACCCATGATTAGCCACGTGGCTTAGAACCTTTTCTCAGAGCAGCATTTCGACTTCTTTCCTTTGTGTCTGCTGGTATCTCTCCTGGCATTTTTTGTCTCATTCTTTCCCTTCCCAGAGTTTTCTTAGTCTGGTAGCCCCACCCACACTTCCTGTCTGCCTTTTGGCCAATCAGTGTTTTATTAAGCCGGTAGGAGGAACAAACATTTACAATGTATCAGAACATAATCCCACAGTACTTCCTCTTGCAGCAGGTGGGAACAGACACAGAAACCCTCAGCTAGACATTACACGGGGAGTGAGAGACATTGAAACACATGGCTCTAAATGGCATGTTGGCATCAAATCCCTCCCCTCAGAGCTCAGGGAAGCCAATGGAAGAGGAGACATAAAGAGTGTAAGAGCCAGAGTGGGTAGAGGACACCAGGAGAACAAAGCTCTAAATCAGCTGAGCAAAGCTTTTATGAGCTCACAGAGATGGAAGCAGCAAGCAGAGGGCTGCATGGGTCTGCACCAGATCCTCTGCATATATATTATAGCTTTCAGTTTAGTATTTTTATGGGATTCATGAGTGTGTGAATGAATGGGTCTCTGAATCTTGTGCTTTCTCTTGGGTTCTTTTCCTTCTGTTGGTTTGCCTTGTCCAACTTTGATATGATAGTTTTAAATTTATTTCATTAGATTTTATTTTGTCAGGTTTAGTTGTTATCTCTTAGAAAACTGTTCTTTTTCTAACAAGAGGCTGACTTTTCTAATGAAAGACTCTGGTGGGGAGGAACTGGGAGGAGTATAGGGAGGGGAAACTGTCTATTTTTAGTAAAAGAAAAAAAAAAAAGAAATGAAGTTAGTTGCTGATGGCAGCTCAGCAGCAGGTTAGCAGCAAAGCTTCTATTCCAGGGCCTCCCAGGTCCAACCCTCCTCTAGTCATTTAAGGTCTGATGACAGAGATGAACAACTGTCAGGCCTACAGACCTGATTCACTCAGGAGACCAGGACTGGGATGGGATTAGGCCTGGACTCTATACCCTTTCTTTCTACCAGCAGCTGGTGAGCAAGAGAAAACATGTCTGATTGGCTTCTATTCAGATTTACAGATTAAAGCAGTATTTATTCAGCAGAGCAGTGTAACAGACACCAGGTATAAAGTGTGAGTGGAGGACCACGGCTTGGTCCCAGCCCTCCAGGCCCTATGGCAATGTAACCACTGAGTGATGCCTTCAAGGTTGTGGGGCTACCAGGCACTTTCCGGTGACGTCTCTCAGAGTTTATGCTTCTGGCAGAAATAGCCAGAAAATATCCACTTCTGTGTTTGTCAGTGAGCGGTGAGAATTTAAAGCTTCTATAAAAACGATTATGATAGAGACACGGTAGGACTTGTAAGCAGCTGAGAATCGAGGGGGTGGTGACAAGGCCTCACCAGCCACACAGACGTGCTTTTCAAACTGTTTTGAGTCGCAGGGTGGTGGTGGGCACTGGGATCTGCTGCGTGGGTTGGTTGTCTAGGTTCCCATTGACTGTGTGAACCTACGTTGCGATTTCAATGACTAACATTCCACTAGCCTTAGTGCACTGGCTGTGCTGACGCTCAGGCCCTGGAGAGCAGGGGTGCACAGGGCACTCCACTGGATGGTTGTTCAGGGGCAGAGCTATCTCAGAATGGGAAGTGATTTTCATTTAATATTCCCAGGTTACTCGATGATTCTTCCTGTCTCACAGTTGAAAGGGCGGAGGCTCAATGGAAATTAGAATTCAGTTCTATCCTAGGCTCTTTACCCCATCTGTTTGTTGCGGTATGTGTGTGATAGTGACTTAATTCTTTCCCTCTATTTCAATGAGAAAATGCCACGTGGCAGAGGTGGGAAGCGTGGGAGGGGTGCTGGCAATTTCCATCTGTAGGAGTGACGCCTCTCTATTCCCAGCTGCCTCCCTTTGTTTGGGAACGTCACCAGGATGGGCCTTTCTGCAAACATGAGGCAAATTCCTGCTCATCATCCTTGGGGACCAGGGTGTGGTCACCCCAATTTCTACACACTGAAGTGAATGGAGACTCTTGCCAGTGGATTTTCACCCTGAGGAGTTGGGGACACAGTATTCTTGGAGGAAGATTCCATCCAGACCATTGGCACTGGCCATCGGCATTCACTCATTCCTTCATTTCAGGAGCTTGCTCTGGCATTGGGAAAGCTCCTGAACTTTGGGCAGAGGGGTTGTGTAGTTTGCTCAGCAAAGCCGCCCAAATCAGAATTGTAAACTTAGAGGCTGGAGAGATGGGGTGGGCTTAGTGATTAGGAGCCAGTATGGGTGTGCACAGGACTTGGGTTCAATTCCCAGCAGCAACATCAAGTGGTCACAGCATCTGTAACTCTAGCTCCTGGGGATCTGGCACTTGCTTCTGGCCTCCATGAGTACTTGTACTCAGATGCATAATCTTACACTCTCTCACACACATACACATAATTTTGAACATTAAAATAAATTTTAAAAAAGATTGCAACTGATTCTTGTGTCAGGAAAATCTGTCTGGGGTCGTCATTGTAGTGATGCCTTCATGCAGAAAACACATTTGGGGAAGAACCAGAAGCTTTGGGCAATATTAATTTTTGAATATTTTAAGTCAGAAGTACCTAGTGGGAGATAACTCTACAGCTGGAGACCAGAATCAGGGGGTGTGGCCTAGAGTTGTGCTTTACTGCTGAAGGTTATCTTTAAAATTCGAATTTAAATGCCAGTAGGTGGGAGGGAATCACAGTTTCCTGGTACCCATAGCTCCCTTGCCATTCTTCTGAGTCACAGATTTACCAGCCACCTGTCTAGCCTCTGGAACTCCAGGGTTTTTTATACTAACAGTTGCCTGTGAGGAGGGTCATTAGTTTAAGTATCAGTGAACCAAAAGTGGCCTTGTATGTGATATGGTTTGAAACTCTGAAACTTTCTCTGACTTGGTGGCATAAGGTGCAAAGGTGAACTTTATTTGATAATTTAGTAATAGTGGAAATTAATGATTTTAAAAAAGATCAAATACATCATTTATTTCACTTGTGTTTATTGAGAGCTAGTTCAAGCCAGGCAGCTTTTCTAGATGTTGGGAATACAACTATGAGAAAAGCAGACAAACAGGGAGCTAGAATTCTGCTGGGTTGTGCAAAGCAATAGGCACGATCTGATGTTGGATAGTGGTCTGGTGGAAAGAAAATGCTGTTAGCAGGGTGTGGTGGCGCACACCTTTAGTCCCAGCACTGGGTGGGGGGGGGGCACAGAGGCAGGTGGATTTCTGTGAGTTCCAGGACAGTCAGGGCAACACAGAGAAACCATGTCTAGAAAAACCAAAAATGAACCCCAACTCCCAATCCAAGAAAAAAAAAAGCATAGAGAGAAAATGATGTTGACAAAAATTATGGAAAGCTGTTCTTTTGGTTCAGCTCCTTCCTACACTAGACCTCATAGGACAGGACAAAAGTCAAAATGGAGTCACTGACACTAAAGCCACAAGATGAAATTGAAAGTTTAAAGGGACACATAGCAAATGTCCCTAAACAGGCAGCTCTGTTTGCCTGACTCAGTGTGATAGGAAAGATCCTATTAGTTAATCAGGATTTATTTGTTTGTTTTTAGTTCTAGAGACTGAAGTCAGCGAATTGGGCACCACCAGCAGGCGTACTAGGCAAAGCCTCTACCAATGAGTGCATCTCTAGCCCTGCTTCCTTTGTTCTGTTTCCTTGTTTCCACCTTATAAACCTACTTTCTGTCATTTCCCCAGTGGGATTACTCAATCTATTTTGTAGACTAGGGGCTTCCCTGATTCATGAATTGCAAATAAAAGCAATTAGATCTATAAAATCAGATCAAGTAAAGAAGCAGCTAGGCCTAACTTTTGTCTTTTGACAGGGGAAAATATTAGAGGAGGCTTATAAAAATGAATGTTTGGCAAAAACTACAAGTTAGTGAGATAGCTGGCCACACGGCTGACTGGAGTAAAAGCAATCTCAACATCATCTAAAGGCACTGAAGTGCAGCCAGGCCTTGTAGGTTGGAGACCTTTCATACCACATTCTAGTCTATGTTTTCTTGCTGCCGTGAGGAAACCACCAATTGTTTTTCTCATTTATAGATGGGCAAACTGTGACCAGAAAGGCCAAGGAATTTGCTCCAGGCTGCACAAAAAGCCAAGGCAGATTCCTAGTCCAGGCAGAGCTTGTGCTTTTAAATACTAAGATATTCAGTTGTTGCAGAAATGATTTCATTGGCCTGAGGAGATTCAGGTACCAGGGTTCTACCTCCTGCTACAAGAGAACTTTCCAAGTCCTGGAGGAAAACCCTGGGTGTGGCCCTGGGGGGTGTGTATGAGTCAAGCCTTGGCTGGCTTCCTGCTGAGTCACAGCTACTGGGCTGAGGAGGGAGGCCAGTGAGGCTCAGCCCTCTTCTCACAGTGGCAAGGTCTTCTCTTCGCAGGAGACTGCCTGTTGACAGACCTTAGCTGCACACTAGTATTAAATAAACTAGCCTGACTTTCCCAACAGTTCTGCTGTGAAACTGTGGTCTGTTGGGCTCTGATTCTTAACGTGGCCCCACAGCCAGCAAGAGGGCACAGCCATGGCGTTGTCTTTCTGCCCACCCTAGTGCTTCATTCTCCAACATGCCCTTGATGGACACATTCTGTCCTTTGTCAGTCTAGCTCTTATCTCTCTGAGGGTGAACTTTTCAAAAACAGTCATGTGCTTGTTCTACCAGGACAAAAATGGGCGGAGATGCAAAGGTAGCTGTGGAGAGCACCCTGGGCTCTTGATGTTCCATCTAGACATTTATAAACTCAGCAAACAGGGAAAGGCTAAAGCATGGCAGGTTTGTAAAGGTTCATGAGTAATAGCCATAGCTAACACCTATTGTGCATTTCAATGGTGTCAGGCAATATTCTAATCACTTAAATGTGTTGACACATTTGATTTCATTTTTATAACCCTTCTGAGGGATGAGCTTCCCATCTGATGGGTAAAGAAATGGAAATTTACAGTTGTTACAAATTAGAAAGAGCAGAGAGGGAATAGGGACATATCTAGAAGTGAGGGAGGTACAGGCTGGCTCGGGACTGAAGCAAAAGGACAGAGGAGGCTCCAGTTCAGCCATCGAGTATTTATTTGCTAAGCATGGCTGAGCCCTGGCTCCATCCCAAGTACCACAAAACAGTATAGGGAAAAGGTGACAGAGTTTCAGTGAGAGAAGAATCTGGAAGGGTCATCAAGGGCAGACTCACTCAGGGTTTGGTCTTCAGTTCATGGGTGGCAGAGAGTAAAGCACTGAATATTTTTTTTTTTTTTTTTTTGGCATCAGGGATAAGGATTGTGCATGCCAACTACATCCTCCACTTTTGAACATCACCTCATTAAATTATTTTAAGAGACAGGGTTTCATTATGTTGTTCATGCCAGCCTCAGATTCCTGGGCCTAAGTAATCCTGCAGCCTCAGCTTTTCTAGCACCTTGGCCTACAGGTTCCTGCCTTTGAACCTGGGCCCACTGAAGCTTATTTATTATTTTAATATTTTTGAGACAGGATCTTGCTCAAGACTGTAGCTCAAGCTGGCCTTGAACTTGGAGCAATCCTTTTCCTTTTGCCAGCAATTGCTGGTTTGCTCAGATTCTGTAGCAAAGAGACAGATGATCTGAAGCTCCTGCTTCTAACCTGTAATTACAGGCCTGCCCCACACATCTGGCTTACTTTGTGCTGGGACTTAAACTCAGGACTTTATGTATACTAGTAGGTCCTCTACCAACTCATATCCCTAGCCTGGCACTTATTCTTATAGCACTTTATTTCTTTCCTGTATGATACCAAGGACAATCTGTAATCTTATGTGAGGTCTACCCACTCGTAGGGTTGTGACAACAATTAAGACAGTGTAGGTGAAGTGTGGAGCTGGTACCTGTCTGAGGGGGAGTTATTAGTTATTATTATCACCACACTGCCTTCCTTTCTAGCCTAAAACCACTGGCTTTATTGGTGTCTTTGTATGAAATTAAAAAAACAAAACAAAAAACAAAAACAAAAAGGGAGAAAAGTTTTTCTATTACCAGAAGTTTTCCTGTTTTGAGTATTTAAAAAGCTCCTTTAAGTCTGATTGTGGCACTGATTTTTATTTTCTAAGGAGCTCTTTTTTCTGGCCTTTAAAGTGTTTTTATTTATTTATTTATTTATTTGGTGTGTGTGTGTGTGTGTGTGTGCATGTGCATGAACATGGGCACAGCACAGACACATGTGCCATGAGCACATATGTGGCAGTCAGAGGACATCTTGCAGAAATTATTTCTTTCCTTCCACCATATGGATTCTGGGATCGAACCCTCAGTCAGGTTTGGCAGCAGGCTCCTTTACCAGCTAAGATATCTCCTCGCTGGTCTCTCTTTGCCTTTTAACACACACACACACACACACACACACACACAGGTCTCGTGGAACCTAGAATGATGTGAACTTTGGATCCTCCTGCCTCCACTTATTGAATGCTGGACATACACCAACACACGTGGTTTATGCAGTACTGGGGATTGAACCTAGATCTTTCATGCCAGGCAAGAACTTCTTAGTTACATCCTCAGTTTCAGTACATAATAACTATTTTAGTGCCAAGTCAGCTTGGAACTTTTTGAAGACATAAATGGCCGTTAAACCTGTACTTGTGGTACTAACAATGCAGCTTTCTAAATAGTGCTGTGTTAACAGTTTCTTGAGATTGAAACATTCTATTTTGCTGGGAAACTCCTTAAGCAAAACTAGACAACTCAAAGTAGCTACAGGAAGTCCCTGAAACTGATCAGATTCATTAGACGCCTCACTGTCCGAGTAAGCAATAAAGCTGCAAAAAGGAGTAGGACAAGCCGAGTTGCAAATATTTGCAGAGGAGAAAAGCTGCAAAGAAGACTCAAGAGAACATACCAACTGCTTAAGAGAAGCAGATATCACTGAGCTGCCTGGAAGAGGTTTAGATCCACCGAGTCACTTGCAAAAGACAGTCTCCAACCTCATGAGCTGCTTGCAGGCTGGGCAGTGTGCTCCAGGTTCCCAGCGTTGTGAGCTGTCACTCATGCCGGGTTGGGCTTCAGTGATGCAGCTGACTGTGAGTATTTCTGATCCTGTAAGTAGCCTTCCCATATTCCTGTAAGTTACCCCAATAAAACTCACTGGTTTACCAAGCTAGACTTTGGCAGTGTCCATACTTTGGGTTGTCTAGGGCTCCCTATCTGGAGTGAGTAGATATGTGTGTATTATCTCTCCAGGAAAAGTTTATCACATTATAAAAGGAAAGGGGAGAAACCAGGGGCATTGTGGCCACGTTTGTGCCTGTGTAGGCAATGACAACTATATTATGACTGTTGTTAAAGTAAGAAACTTCTGGTCAAGAGAGCAGAATTTCTGGCCTGGGTGGAGATCTAACATTCCAAGTGGGCCAGGTCATTCACTTGGCCAAGGGACCACCCTTAGGAAATTGGGTTCATTTTAAGCCATGCTAAGAGATAGATGGAATAATTAGTCTTCTAATGAGAAAACAAAACTTCTGCTGCTAGTGCAGTTGTTTATAGGCTGAAGTCACATAGCTTTGTAAGTCTGATTGTCTGCCTTTCTGAATTTATTTACAAGAGTGTGACTTCTCCTTTTCTTTATTCTGTCTTTCTTCTTTTTTTAAATACTTATTTTTATTTTATGTGAATTGGTATTTTGCCTGCATGTATAACTATGTAAGGGTATCAGATTTTGGAATTACAGACAGTTGTTAGCTGCCATGTGGATGCTGGGAATCGAACTCAGGTCCTCTGGAAGATCAGTCAGAGCTCTTAACTGCTGAGCCATCTCTCCAGCCCTATTCTGTTTTTCTTCTAAGCATACTTTTCTAACACTCCAACTTCCCCAACATTTTGGGCTTTCTTACTTTTTCTCTAAAGCCTCCTATCCATATGGCTGTTTATTGGCCATATGTTTGGTCCCCATGCCAGCTTAAATGGCCTGGCTTTTCCCCTCTTCCTTCCTTCATTCTCCAGGCAGATATAGAGATTTGTAGCTTGGTTGCCCTGGGGGTGGGGCTTCCTTTTAATTTTAATAAAATTGTCCTTGAGCTTCCATTTGAGTCCATTCTTAAATTCTCTCATTAATAAGACTGAGAAC
>PVIH01002829.1:13565-41668 GCA_004025045.1 Sigmodon hispidus
TATCACAAACTCAGAGAGATAAGCAGGGGATGTACTCACTCACTAGTGGTCTCTAAACAAACAAACAGGAAAAAAAGCCAAACATGCCCAAGCAGCAAACCACAACCACTGAACAGCTTGGGATCAGAAACACCCTGGACTGACCCTTCAAACCCCAGTCCATCTATAGGAACACCTGACTCACTCTTGAGGGAGGGGGTACAAAACTGGATTTGGCCGGGAGTGAAGACTGATCCAAGCATTATTGGGCCAGTGTGACCATAGGACTGTCTGCTCCCTGCCCAGGGAGGGGATGGGGAGTTGCAGAGAAGAAAAATGATCAGATGTGGTAGGAGGGGGAAGAGACCTTTAATAAGGATATATAGGGATGGAAAAAAAAATTCAGAGGGAAAGCTGAACACAAAGAAAATATATGTGTAGTAATCTTATTTGCATTTCCACCCTTGTTAAGCCATGCTTATGATTATTATCCTCTGTATAGTTATTGTTAACTCTTCGGCATTTTTAAATTCTTTTTACTGTTTTTTTGATAAATACAAAATAAAGAAGGAAAAAAAAATAAATCTGAGAACCCTAAAGGGCCATGTAATTTCCCTTTTATCCTCTGACAATCATGAAAGGATCCCCAAACTCCAGTAGTTTGTTAGTAACGGGAGGTGCTACTGAGTCTATGTTGATTTGCACATCCACGTAAAAATGTGAGAAAAAAGTGTTGTGAGCTTGATGAAGTACATTAGAGAGTAAATGATACCCCTAACAGAGACATGTTTCCCTAGTGGACTTTGTTTTTTTTTTTTTGAGATTGTATTTTACCTACATTTCTCCCTTCCCTTTTCTCTCTCCAAACTCCTCTTCACTCTTGGGGTTTCTTTTCCATCAGCTGTTATTGCACAAATGCATGCATGAATTTGTATATACACATATATTCCGGGGCTGGAGAGATGGCTCAGAGGCTAAGAGCACTGATTGTTCTTCCAAAGGTCCTGAGTTCAATTCCCAGCAACCACATGGTGGCTCACACATATATTCGCAAATATAGCCTGTTGAGCAATAAATAAATGTTAGTTGTATACATGTTTTCAGGGCTGACGGTGTGTCATCTCGCCTGCTCCCACCCTTCCTCACTTGCCTTGAGGGTCGGGGTTTTAAGGCTTCTCTCCGTGCCCTTAGCATGCTTGCCAGTGTCCTTCTTGTTCGGCTCACGTTTGAGCAGCCGTGTTGGTAGGATTTTATGGGTGGAGATTCTGACGAATCTACTGTTGAAGCTCCTCACTTGTCTGGGTCTCGCATTTGATTGTGTGTCAGTTCAAGTGTAGCTAGTGGCTGTTAACAGATAAACCGGAAACCTCCTCAGTTTCCCGCTCTTTTAAGTCAGGGCTCCTTGTTGGTAACAAGAGCTCTTTACAGGGATCCAGGCACAGGGATCCCCGCTGGCCGCTTAACAGGCCACTCAGGGGTTGCCATGAGAATAGATAGGCTCTGTGTCAGACCTAGAGAAAGGACTCATAAGACACTCTTCCCATTCTCTGTGGGACTGTGAGTACACGGCCACATCTAACTGGAGGAGGCTGGGAATGTAGTCTAGCACGGTTGTCAGGAAGAGAGGGGTGGGCTGGGTAGCATGTAACAATTTTTGTTCCAGGTTTTATAGGAGAGGGGCTTGTTTTTGTTTCTGGTTTGTTTGTATGTTTACATTTATTTATTTATTTGTTCCTTTGTTTGTTTGTTCATTGTGTGTGTGTGTGTGTTGTTGCATGTGTGTGGCGGTCAGAGAACAACTAGTGGACATCAGTTCTCTCCTTACACCATATGGACTCTGGAATTGAACCCAGGTCACCAGGTTTGGTAGCAAACACCTCTATGGGCTGAGTCATCTTACTGCCTCTGCAAATCAAAATTAAACACTGTGGTAAGCACAGAGGATAAGTTAATTCATGTCACCCTAAAACACCATATTGTTCTCATTTTTAAGATGAAGACGTTGAGGTTTAAGGTTAAAGTCATGTGACTCCATAGTCACAAAGCCAGAGTTGAGCTTTTGTTTGCAGATGCTCCCCACGACAGGCATTTGATCCTCTGAACTATAGAAGAAGGTAAAGAAAGAGAAGCCACTGTTCCTTGTGTATGGGATGCTTCATATGAGGGTATCATCTATCCTTTCCTCTCCTGTCCCTGCTCCCTCTCTCCTATTCTTTGAGGTAGAGTTTCACCAGTACAGAGGATGGGATCAGGCTGCAGCATTTGCCATACATGAATGCCATTTCTTTGCCTGGGTCTGGCTGAGATGTGTCTTCTTCTGGGTACATGACAATTGGTTAGCAGTCGTTTTGAAATGAGTCACAGCTGAAGATACAGGTGGAGGTGTAGAGCTAGGCACTGAAATGACACTTAAAAGTAAAAATGACCAGCACAATGTGCAGATGCTAATCAGACCCTCAGCTGAAAGACCAGCAGGAGGAGATATTTGGGGAATAATTTACATATTTATATAGTGGGCATAGGCAGTGAACTTGATTTTATTAAAGATTTATTAAAAAATTTATTGCAAATTGCAGGGAATGGTAACAGTGCTGTGCTAAGTAGAAAAATATACTTTCTTTTCTTGAGACAAGGTCTCATGTAGCCCAGACTGGCCTTGAACTTGCTATGTAGCAGAGAATGGCCTGGAATTCAGGATCCTATTGCCTCCTCACCTCCTGGATTTCAGGTATAGGCCACCACACTTGGCTAAAAACTGTGAAGTTTTCAGAGATGGATATTCAAGGGTAAATGTTATGATGTTTGTACTTGAATCTAAAGGGTCATCACCACTAACAGCAACAGAGAAACAGATGAAGCAAATATGGCAAACGCCAAGAATTGTTAAAGGTAATGGTGCATGAATGCTTATTATATTTTCCTGTGATATGTTCCTTTTGAAGTAAGACACTAGGATATTTGGATGAGGCTTAAATATCGCCATCTAATACTTTTGGGGGGCTTGTTTGTTGGTCAGTTAATATATTCTGCCTCCATTGGACTCAACTACAGGAAAGGGGGCCTGTGATAGTTTTCATTCCTTTTGTTAATCGACAGTAGGTTTTTTCCATACAATATATTAATTATGGCTTCCCCTCCTCTGACTTATTCTAGTTCTTCCCCAGCTCTCTCCCATCTGAATCCACACCCTTGCTTTTTTCTTTTTTCTCCTTTGATTGAAAATGGATTTTTTTCTCTCACATAATGTGTTCTATTATGGTTTCCCCTCCTTTCCTCTTCCTTCCTCCCCACCTCCCCTCTCACCCTTCTTTCTGCTCTCATTAGAAAACAAACAGGTTACTAAGGGATAATAGTGAAATATAATATAACACCTAACACATTAGAATAGGACAAAACAAACAAACGGAAGGAAAAGGCACACAAATCAGATATCAATGCAGATACCTGCTTGTGTGCACACCCAGGAATACTATTAAAAACTAAACTAGAAGCTATAGTATATACACAAAGGAACTTTAGGATAAAAAAATGTATGTATACATAAATAAAATAAAAATTTTAAATAAGATAATTGGTTTTTTAAAAAAAGATTTATTTATTATGTATACAGTATACAGAAGAGGGCACCATATCTCATTATAGATGGTTGTGAGCCACCATGTAATTGCTGGGAATTGAACTCAGGATCTCTGGAAGAACAGTCAGTGCTCTTAACCTCTGAGCTATCTCTCTAGCCCAGATAATTGTTTTTTTAAAAAGGAAAAGCCCTGACATAACATTATGAGACAAGGAACCTCCAAACATGCTGTTGAGTTTGTTTTCTGTTGGCTGTTCACTGCTTCTGTTTTCATTCACTTGGAGAAAACTAAATTTTTATTTGTACATGGTTATCATCTGGAGAGTGCTTCTGAGTTAGGAACAGGAGTATGTGTTCATGTAGTAGGATTATGGTATGTTGTAAATATTTGTCCCTCCTACTGGTTAATAAAAAGCTGATTAGTCAGAGGCAGACAGGAAGTGTGGGCGGGGCTACCAGACTAAGAAAACTTTGGGAACATCTGAGAGCATGGCAGAGCCACCACAGAGATGCGACGACGGAGACATGACAATGAGATGGCAGCAGCAGACACAGAAGAAAGAAGCTGAAATGGTGCTCTGAGAAAAGATATCGAGCTGCATGGCTGAACAACATAAAAAAGATGGGTTAGTTTAAGGGTAAAAAGTTAGCAAGTTATATGCCTGGGCCCTAGGCAGATCAGCATAAAATTAATATGAGCCTATGTGATTATTTGAGGCTAAGTGGGGCTGAGAGTGGGTCTGAATCTCTGTGCTAGACTGGACAGTCTGGGTCAGAAACCCCATACAACATGTCCATTGTCCTTTCAGCTCTAGGACCCCATCTGATGCAGATGCATGTAGTCCCTGTGCACATTACCTCAGTCTCTGTGAGTTCCTATGAAGGCCTTGTTTTGGTGTCTTCCATCCCCTCTGGCTCTTAGACTCTTTCTGACTCCTCTTCTGCATGGCTCCCTGAGCCTTGATGGGAAGGATTTGAGGGAGACATCTCATTTAGGGATGAGTGTTCCCTGGTCCCTCATTCTCTGTGTAATGTCTCCCCATGGGTATCGGTACTTTTTCTATCTGCTGCAGGCAGAATTTTCTCTGATGATAGCTTTACCTTAGATCCCTGGTTCTTGGTCACCCAAGTGTACTGGGTAGGTGTTTCATGTCATGAAGCAGGCTTTAAGTCAAATCAGTTATTGGTTGGTTACCCCCACAGTCTTTGTGCCACCATGACACTAGCATATCTGGCACCATTGTAGATCAGAGGGGTTGTGGATGGACTGGTGTTTATGTTTCTCTTTGATCATGGTGCAGAATACCTTCCTGTACCACAGATACTAGAACATAAGGATGATGGCTCAGAGAGATGCAGCTATACCATGCTTGGGCATATATCCAAAGGACACTCCATCCTACCACAGACACACTTGCTCAACCATGTTCATTGCTGCTCTATTCATAATAGTCAGAAATTGGGAAAAAATAGATGGTCCACAACAGATGAACTGATAAAGAAAATGTCCTGCATTTATACAAGAGATTATTGCTCAACTGTCAAAAAATAAAATCATAAAACATTCACAGGTAAATGGGTAGACCTAGAAAAAGTCATCCTGAGTGGGTAACCTAGACTCAGTAAGACAAATATGGCATGTGCTTGCTTATATGTGGATATTATCTGTTAAGTCAGTGGTAACCAAGCTACAGTCTGTATGATCATAGAGCTTAAGTATAGAGAAGGGGATAGGTGAGAACAAATAGCTCTTCCTAGGAAAGGGACATAGAATAGTTACTGATGGATGGGTGGTGGGTTGCAGCAGGAAAATCAGTGGGCCAAGTGGGGTGAGGGAGAGAAGATGGGGAGAGACTGCTAAAATTAAGGGCCTTTTGAGGGCTCAGTGTGGAAGTCTAATACAGTAGAAACACACACACACACACACACACACACACACACACACACACACACACACACATCTGGCTATCCTGAAACTTGTTCTATAGATCAGGGTAATCTCAAACTCAGAAATCTACCTGCCTCTGACTCTCAAGTGCTTTGCTTAAAGGCGAGCATGCCCATGCTAACTTTTTTAGTTTGCGTTTTTTATTGGGGAATCAAGACCTTTGATGTTGAGAGATATTAATGAATAGTGTTTGCTGATTCCTATTATTTGTTGTTGTTGTTGGTGGTAGTGGTGGTGGTGGTGGTGTGTGTGTGTGTGTTTCCCCTCTTTTAAGTTGATGATCTGGGATTATTTATTCCTTGTGTTTTCTTTAGGTTGGATCTTTCTTTCTAGTGCCTTCTGAAGGGCTGGATTTATAGATCGATACTGCTTAAATTTGGTTTTAGCATGGCATGTCTTATTGTTTCCATGTATTATTATTGAAAGCTTTGCTAGGTGTAGTAGTCTGGGCTGGCATGTATGTTCTCTTAGAGTCTGTAGAACATCTGTCCAGGCCCTTCTGGCTTCTAGAGTTTCCATTCAGAAGTCATTCTAGTAGGTCTGCCTTTATATGTTACTTGTTTTCTTCTTTCTTTCTTTCTTTCTTTTTTTTTTTTAAAAAAAAAAAGAAAAAACTTTATTTATTTGCCTTGGTGTTTGCCTGGAACTGGAACTGAAACTACAGACAGTTGTTAGCTGTCATGTGGATGCTGGGAATTGAACTCAGGACCTCTGGAAGAACAGTCAGTGCTCTTAACCTCTGAGCCATCTCTCCAGCCCCATTTTCTTCTTTCTTTAGCATTCTTTCTTTGTTTTTTTTATGTCTATTCTTTTAATTACTATGTGCCAAGAATAATTTCCTTTTAGGTCCAATCTATTTTGTGTTCTGTTTGCTTCTTATACTTTGATAAACATTGTTTTCTTCAAGTTAGGGAAATTTTCTTCTATGATTTTGTTGAAAATATTTTTTGTGCTTTTCACCTGGGTTTCTTTTCATTCCTCTCTTCCTATTATTTTTAGATTTGGTCTTTTCATGGTGTTCCATATTTAGTAGATGTTTTATGCCAGGAATTTTTTAGATTTAATGTTTTCATTGGCTGAGGTATCCTTTTTTTCTTTATTATCTGTGACTCTTCCATTTCTTGTGTTCTGCTGATGAGCTTCCTGTTTGACTTCCTAAGTTCTTCATTTATAGATTTCTCTCCTTTGGGTTTTCCTTATTGACTTTCACATCTTGAACTGTTTTTTCCATTTCCTTTCACTTTTTTCTTTTTTTCTTTTTTGGTCCCAGCAGGTTTGTATTTCCATAGATTTCCTTAGGGAATTACTAGTCTTCTCTTTAAGAACCTCTATCATCTTCATAAGGGGTACATTAGGTTTTTTTCTTATGCTTCAGTTACATTGGAATATGCAGAGCCCGCAGTGGTAGGGTTGCTGGGCTCTAGTGGCGACATAATGTCTTGGCTGTTACTGTGTTTTTACACTGGTGTCTAGGCATCTGGGTTTGGGAAGATTGTAATTGTATGTGTTAATGTCTATTCTTGTTTTTGTTAGGTGGGTGTTTTATTTCTTTATTGTTCTCTCTGGTTCTTAGGAGAGTGTGGTATTTGCTTGTTGCCTGGTAGGAAATTGTTGATCGTTTTTGTTCTTTTGGGGGGCCCACCACCCGCTCATGGAGGCTTATCTTAATTATAAATGCTCAGTCTTAGCTTGGCTTGTTTCTTGCCAGCCTTTTAAAACTTTAAATTATTTCATCTACCTTTTGCCTCTGGGCTTTTTTCTTTTCTTCACTCCTGCTCAATGGCTGGCTATGTGACTGGTTGGCTGGTGCCTTCTTTTTCACTGCTTGATTTCTTACTCTTTCTTCTTTTCCTCCCAGGTTTCTCCTTCTATTTATTCTCTCTGCCTGCCAGCCCTGCCTATCCTTTTCCCTGCCTCATTATTGGCTGTTCAGCTCTTTATTAAACCATCAGGTGTTTTAGATAGGCAAAGAATCACAGGTTCACAGAGTTAAATACAACATAAAAAAATGCAACACATCTTTACATCATTAAACAAATGTTTCACAACATAAACAAATGTAACACACCTTAAAATAATATTCTACAAAAGGAGATCCTTCTGACATCCTGATAGGTGTGGCCACTGGGGGTTCTAGGTAAAATGTGTTTTTAGGTATTGGGAACTGACACTTAGGAATGGAGATGGGGTATTAGAGAGGGCCAGAGAGGCCACGGGATGGAGGAAAGCAGGGTTTCCCACCTGAATCTGCTTAGTTCTCTGGAAATGGGGCAGAGAGCAAGGAGAGTCCACACAGGTAGTTTGCTAAAGAACTGGGGTGAGGCTGGGGGGTTTAATATGGAGCAGAGGAGAGAGACTGATGATCTATAGATCACCTACCTGCTTCACTGCACTACTTGCTTCTCTGGCCAGCTTGACTTTCCTGTTTCCAAGGAATGCCTACTGGAGTTCTTGCTGGATAAAGCAATGAATGGGAGAAAGGAATTTTGGAGGGGGACCTGTGTGATCCACTGGAGATGGAGACAGAGAGGAAGGGGAGGCCTCAGCAGGTAGTCTGCTACAGAGCTGGGGATGAGACTGGGGACTGGATTTGGAGGAGAGGAGGGAGAGGGGAGGATCTGCAGTTAGCCTGCCTGCTTCCCTGGATCCACCCTTTCTTTCTCTTGTTAGAAAACAAGCAGGCATCTAAGGAATAATAAACAACAATGACAACAAAAACCAAAATCAAATATAACAATAACAAACAAAACAGGACAAAACAGCCAAACAAGAAAAAGAGCCAAAGAAACCACATAAGAAACACATTTAAATGTAGAGGCACATGCATTCACACATGAAGAAGCCCCATGAAAAACACAAAACCGGAAGCGGAGCAGTGATGGTACAAGCCTTTAATATCAGATCCTTGGAGGCAGAAGCACGTAGCTCTCTGTGTGTCAAGGCCAGCCTGGTCTACAAAGCAAGTTCCAGGACAGCCAGGGCTACACAGAGGAACCCTGTCTTGAAAAGCCAACAAAATAAAACACCCCACAAAACCAGAAGGCATAATATATAGTTAAAGAATCTATAGGGTTAAAGAAAAAATATACCTTTATTTAAAATCATAAGAAAAAAACCCTCCAAAGATGCTGTTAAGCTTGTTTTGTGTGATTGGCTGCCACCATCCTGCTGCTGCAAGACACCAGCACTCAGAAATCATTTGGTTTGTTGATTACTAACAGATCACACTCTTGCTCCAACTTTTCTTTTTCTTTCTTGATAAGAAATGCTTGGGCTTGGGAGATAGTGTAGTCCAAATAGTCCTTCCCATGCAAGAATGAGAAATTGAGTTTGACCTCGAGATTTGGTGTAAAAACTGGGTGTGATGCTGCGTTTGTAATCTCAATACTGGGAAAGTGGAGACAGAAAGATCCCCGACTCAGCCTAGCTTAATTGGAGATGCCTCCCAGGACCCAGTGAAAGATGCTGTCTCAAAAAACAAAGCAGGTGGCTTCTGAGCTATGACATCTGAGGTTGACGTCTCGCATGCATGCACGCATGCGTGTACACACACACACACACACACACACACACACACACCAAACATACAAACTCTCTGAACACATATACTCACATACAGGCGCACCAGAACACCTTCCTCAAACATATACCCTCACACACATATGTATCATACATATCCACACCCATATACATGCTTACACAAACTCATATACCCCAGAATGCATACACACACACACACACACACACACACACACACACTTTAACATTTCATTTTTCTCTTTACTATAATTATATTTTTTCCTGTGCTGGGATTTATCCCAGAGCTTTGTGCATGGTAGGGAATGTTCCACCACCCAGCTACGTACTTAGCCTTCTTCTTGCACTGTTTTTAATTATATCAATAACACATACCATTGTAGAACATTAGAACTAAACTAAGTGAAAATAAATTAAATGAAATAAACTGAAATAACAAACTATATAATAAACAAAAGATAAACTATGTAAAAAGAAAGCATTAAAACAATCTTAAATCTTCTCTCCTTTTGTTATTATTTGGATACATTATTAACATTTTCCTGTGCATGTGTTTAATTTTTTGTTTGTTTGTTTGTTTGTTTTTTTTTTTTTTGCTTTCAATACAAGGTTTCTCTATGTAGCCCTTGCTGTCCTGGAACTCACTTTGTAGATCAGGCTGGCCTCAGACTCACAGCAATTTGCCTACCTCTGCCTCCCAAATACTGGGATTAAAGACATGTACCAATACGTCATGCTTCAGTGGCTTTTAATACATATCAGTGACAACGTCCAGAGAGATGAGATGGGCTGCTATTCTCCCCTGCAGAGTGAATTTCCTATGGCTTGTACGCACACCATTGTCCTTGAAGCCAGATGTAGAGGCCGCCATGGCATGTGTGTGCAGTGTATTGGGCATCCATCCCTGTCTACTCTCTCCCTGTCTCAGTCTCTCCTCAGTTCTTCTCTTGGTTACACCCCTGCCTTTTGCTATCATGTGATCTTCCTGTCTGGTCCCTTTGTGCTGCCAGGCTCTGGCCCACTGACCCTGGCTTCCTGCTTGGCACTGAGCAGTTCTTTGGTTTAGCCGCTCCCGGCAGATTTGCCCTGGCCAGCTCTGGCCCCATGCAGAGCTCCCTGCAGAGTCAGCACCACACACTGGCCACCAGTAGAAGGACAGTCAGAGAGCAAGAAACTAGCAGGAGCACATATATACACACATGTATGTATACCGTTTTTCAAAATATATACTTTTCAAAGGCACTCTCTCCTTGACCTACGTTCTCCAATTATGCCCTGTCTCCTTCTTATACCAAATCACCTATGAACTCAGCTCATCAACTCATTAATCTATTGATGAAGTTATTTCCCTTGTAATCAAATCAAGTCTCAATAGCACCAACATATGGGGACCAGGCCTTTAACACATGAACCTTTTTTGACACTTTATATTCAAATCATAAAACTGTTTTTCATGAGTATCTGGTATTATTATATATAACATGTATATATAATGTTCACATGTATCTAAGTGTGTATATGTGTGTGTAGGTCCAAGGTTGACGTAGTATGACTTCCTTGCTTGTTCTCCACCTTACATTAAGGCAGCGTCTCTTACAGGACTCAGAGTTTACTGTTTTGGCTACCTTAACTAGTTAGCCTTCTCTGTGGATCCCCCGTATCCCCTTGAGCACTAGGGTTTCAGGCGGGCCACTACACCCACCTCATATCCAAATGGGCTCTGGGGTCCAAACTCTGGTTTTCGTATCTGCATGGCAACTACTTCACACAATAAGCCGTCACCCCAGACTCCATGACAATGTTATAAACTTTAAAAATGGTTAGAAGGACATATGTCTGATCTATATATCTATATATGTAATTTTCTCTCTCCCCATCTTTGTACCCACTCTAACCTTTTCTATAAATCTTTCCATGCCTTGACAGGTTGTGGCCCTGTGGCCCTTCATTTACTCATCAGCACATTAGGGTCAAATATCTACCTTCCAACTCTAGGAGTCAGAAGTAGACGTAAGCTGGCTCACACCAGTAAATCTAGCACTCCAGAGGTGGAGACGAGAAGATCAGGAGTTAAAGGTCAGCCTTTGCTACGGCTGAGTTATGGGACTGTAGGAACTACATGAGAGCCCATCACAAAACAAAACTCAAACAAAATAAAAATGGGGTTGGGCGGTTAATACCTTTGTGTGGCTCAGATGTGTAGAAAATATACATGTTTGGGTACATCTAGCTAATACCAAAGGGCCAGGAAGCAGGGGTCAGGGACCCACTTAGAGGTCAAATACCAGGCCAGGGGAGGGAATCAGGCAGGATCCTTCATTGCACTGTCCTGTTTAGAGCTATGACTCTTTCGTGTGGATGATTGTTCTTGTGTCAGCAGGGATGAGAGGGAAGCCTTAGAGAGAGATAGCTTCTGTGTAGTTTCCTCTGTATAGGAGCACAGCTGGTCTGCAAACTTCTTTCTAATATATTTCTTTTTTGAGGACCAAGACCAAGGTAGAAACAAACTCACCCCAGCCCATCCCAGCCCATTCCATCCCATCCCAGCCCAGCCCAGCCTAGCTTGCTTTTCCAGGTCCCAGAGGTCTGAAATGCTTCCTGTTCTGCACGCCTTTGGTAACTGCAATCTTCATCTCAAGCCTACTGGCATGTCTTTACATCCCGGAAATGCATGGGGATCAGTTGAGAAGGGTGGAGGCCAGAGCAAAGGAGATCTCATCTTCTTCCCTACGAGTCACACAGAGGAGAGAGATGGCTGGACAGGCAGGTTATTACAGAAGCAGTGCTGATTTCCAGAACATCTGTGTTATCATTTGCAAATCACTTCATCTCGCTGTCAGTTTCTTTATCTGTACAAGTGAGCAGGCTGAATTGTATAGCTTCTGAGTTTCTTTGTTACAGGAATTGCATTGTACAGTTCCCTGAAGCTCAGTGTGATAAATCCAGAGAGCAGCAGCTTTTAGCAGATAAATGGAAGACTCAGAAAAGAATGCCCCCCCTCAAGAAAAACCCTCCCAATGAAACTATCAACAGTAGGAAAATTATTGCAGCAGATGAACAAGAATGGAGGGGGATGAAGACTTTATCCCTGTCCTGAAATCACAATTTACTATGAGTATGCAGGAGATTCAGTGATATCCATGCTGCCCTGGCAGGAGGAGGCTGAAGGTCAAAGGCACATGGAGAAGACTGCTTGAGGTGGAGAAGGGATTCCATAGCAGGACCTCTGTAGGTTAGGCATGCCCGTCCTAGAAAGTGGACTATGTAGTGAATACAAACTGTGGCTGAAGGCAGATCTATGTGTGTTTCCTGTGTGCTTTTGTTTCTTTTTTTTTTTTTTAAACTTTATTTATTCATTTATTTATTTATTTGCCTTGGTGTTTTGCCTGGAACTGGAACTACAGACAGTTGTTAGCTGCCATGTGGGTGCTGGGAATCGAACCGGGGTCCTCTGGAAGAGCAGATGGTGCTCTTAACCGCTGAGCCATCTCTCCAGCCCCTCCTGTGAATGAGCTCCTCAGCGGTCACCCTTTTCTTATCTTGGATTATGGTTTCATGCAGGCAGATGGACACTCACTAAGGTGTTCTTAGCTGAAGTGGCTTAGGCCTTTCAAAGTTATTTTTGCATAAGCCTGGTATGGGAGCGCATACCTGTGCTTGTGGCGCCTAGAAGTGACCGTGGATAACCAAGAATTCAGGGTCATCCTCAGCTACAGAGTTTGAGGCTAGTCTGTACTACATGAGAACTCTCCTCAAAAAAGCAAAAGAAGGGGCCAGCAAGATGGCTCAGTCAAAAAGGAGCTTACCACCTAGCCTATTGGCCCGAGTTCAGTCCGAAGGACTGACATGGTAGAAAGAACAACCTCCCACAAGTTGTCCTGTGACCTCTATACATGTGCACCCCTGTGACCTCTGTTTATGTGCTGTGGCACGTGCATCCCTGCTCTCCACATACACACAGAATACACAAATAAATGTGAAAATTCCAACTTCACAAACAAACGAACACAGAGTAATGTGGAAATAACTCAGGCAGTAAAGTGTTCTCTGTGCAAGCAGGAGGATTCGAATTCGAACCTCTGCACCCATGTAAAATGTATGTTATGGTGGCACACATTTGTAATCCAAATCTAAGGTAGAGACAGGAGACCTCTGGGACTCACTGGCCAGCCTAGCCTACTTGGTGAGCCTCAGACCACTCAGAGTCTCTGTCTCTAAAAACCAGAATGATGTCTCCAGAGGAGGAATGACATCTGAGATTGTCTTTTTGTCTTCACTGACCTATGCATACATGTGCATACGAACCTGTGCATGTATGTACATCTGTATACACATGAACATAAAAACCTCCAAGCTGGGCTCATACTTGGAATCCCAGCACTCAAGAGGCTGAAGCAGTAGGATTGTCATGAGTTTGAGGCCAATCTAGTCTACAGAATGAATTCTAGGCCAGCCTGAGCTACAGAGACCCTTTCTCTAAACAAAACAAACTAAAACAAAATAAAACCCATCCAACCAACTCCTAAAACCTCCAGAGAAAAAGTAGTTCAATATTTCTCAGAGTGAGTAGGGGAGTTAACTACATCAGCATTCACATGTGTGCTTCTCAGTACAGGTCTGAGCTCCAGCCCACTAGCTCAGTCTTTGGAGTGTGTGTACAGAAATGGGCGTAGTAACTGCAGGGTGACAAGAGCTAGAAGACGTATCTCTAGGCATGCTGATGCCCTGCCACCCAGTGGGTTTGGCCAGTCTTTCTCAGACTTGTCTGTTTATAAAAATCTACTATACAGGGGCTGGAGAGATGGCCCAATGGTTAGGAGCACTGATTGACTGCTCTTCAAGAGACCCTACTTTTAATTCCCAGCACCCACATGGGAGTTCACAACTGTTTGTAAGTTCAGTTCCCCAGGATCTGATACCCTTCAAACCAATGCACATAAAATAAGTTAAAGTAAAGTACTATTATTATTATTATTTTTAAGAATCCTACTATGCAGCCTGTTAAAGTGTGGATTTGGACTCAGTCTCTGGCCAGGCCAGAAATTCTGCCTTTTTGACAAATTTCCAGGGCTTGTTGAAACCATTGGTCAGAGGCTCTGTTCCTCTTCTCAGGACATCCCTACCTGATTTTGGGTGGAAAGGACTATGCTTCTCACATTGATTCTTTCAAATAAAATAGATGTGACTTCCAGGAGACAGCCCTTGATTGCTGACTCAGTTTGTCTGACTTTAGTCTGCTTTCTGTGGCCATGATGATGAGGTAATCAGCTAACAGAGAGAACACCACATTTTGGCTCCCAGTCTCAGAGGCTCTAGTCTATAGGCACTTGGGCTTTTTGCTTTGGGCTTGTGGTGGGGCCATGCAACATGACATGACCTAAGCATGAGCTAAAGGAAACTTGTTCATCTCAAGGTATCAAGAATATCAGTGTCCCCTTTGATGGCATGGCCCAGTGGCCTTAATTACAGTCATCTTGTAAAGGTCCTACCATCTCTCAAGGACAACACAGGCTGGAATGCAGTCTGTTAGCCTTTGAAGGTCATATAAGAGTCAAACCATAATGCCCTCTAAGCTTCTGTACCTTTACTGGAGCAATTGGCAATGTTCCAGATGGTGTCTGCCGCAGCAGGGGGATCTTGAGCTGAGGATGACATGAAGAGTAGCCTTCAGTTGACCTGAGGTGGATAGGTCTTAAAGACAAGGCATTAATCTTATTGTCTTATGTACTTGAGATTTGAGAGGTTGTTTGTCAATACAGCATAATCTAGCCCCCGATTCACCCCCACCCCAAAGCCAAGATCTCACTGTTTAGTCCTGGATGGTCTGGAACTCACTTTGTAGACATGATGTCTTAGAATTCCCAGAGATTCACTTGTCTGTCTCCTGAGTCTTGGGCTTTCAGGTGTGTGCTACCTATGGCAAATATATAGGATTCAAACTTGGTCCATCTAGCCCAAAATGACACATTCTTCTTATCATATTATCTGCTCCAGATCTTCCAAAAAAAAAAAAAAAAGAGGTTTTAATAATTGGAAGCATATTCATGGTACTTGCTTTATTCCAGGAAATGTTATAAGTGTTATAGCCCTTTTAATGCAATTCTGAGTAAGAGGGATTATCAACATCAGCATCCTCACTGATAGATAGGGGCATTGGAATGTGCCCAGGATCACACAGCTAAGACGTGGCAGGATTTGAAATAAGCAGCCGACTCTGCAAGAATCCATGCCTACTGCATTTGGTTCCCAAAGGCAAAGATCATACATCTTTCTGTGTGTCTGTCTATCTTTCTGTCTAATTATATAATTTATACACATAATTGAGCTGTATTATATCTATCATCTATCTATCAATAATAGTCTATAAATCAATCATCTATTTAACTTTATTTATTTATTTAGACTGTATTTTCTTCTCCTAATTATTGCAGATTATTTTCTATCACAATTTTAGAGACCTAGATATCTTACATATCTAGCACAATGTAATTATATTTTATTTTCAGTTTGAAAAAGGGGAGTGGGAGACTTCTAGGCTTAAACCCACTCACCTGTTCCAGTCTACGTCTCTCAGTTTTTCCTTTGTTTGAGGTGATATTCTTGCTCCTCTGCATCACCCCCCACCCCTCAACCTGCCACTCCTGGGCATTGTGTAGTTAGCTGGTCTTAAGCTGTCTTAGTCAGTGTTCTTTAGCTGTGAAGAGACACTATGACCACAGCAATCTTATACAGGAAATCATTTAACTGGGGGTTTGCTTACACTTTCAGGTTTAGTCTGTTATTTCATGGCAGGGAACATGGCAGCACATGGACAGATATGGCAGCTGAGAGTTCTATATCCTGATCTGAAGGCCGGTGGAAGAGAAAGAGTCACTGGGCTTGGCAGAGGCCTTTGAAACCTCAAGGCCCACCCCCCAGTGACACATTTCCTCCTCGGAAGCCCACACCTCCTAATCCTTTCCAATAGTGCCACTACTTGGTATTCAACCTATGGGACCATTCTTACTCAAACACAGCCTTGAACAATAAGCCCCTTGTCTTTTAAGCTCTGAGTTTTCTTGTTACTTCCTCTTTCTAGGTATTCCAAGACTATGAATCTTGGGTCTGTTCTGCCAGGACATGAAGGTCCTGGGCTCACTGAGAGCTTAAGGTGGGTCCTACTAGCTTTGGATGTGGCCTGGGGACACAGAAGCAAGTGGGTTTATCATGGTGAGTATCTACCACGAAAGTGCTAGGGACCCTTGAAAGTCACACCCTCAGCTGGCTGCATTGAAAAATATGTGTCTTTGTAAGTCAAACTTTGTTTACTACAAGCACACACACACACACACACACACACACACACACACACACACACACACACACACACACACACGGGGTGCTGCATGAGTAAAGAATTAGGAAAATGCTTAATGATGCAAGTGATTGAAGTCAGAAGTAGAAAGGGTTTCCAAGACGCTCCCAGGCTGTGAGCCTGGGCAGGTGATTCAGGCTATATTGATATTGAAGGAGGAATTGAGGTCTGATGGGCAAACATGGCATTCTAACCACAGCCCAGTTGTTAGGCCATAGCAAACATCCTATTGCTATTATGAAGATAAAGTGCTGCTTTTTTTTTTTTTTTTTTTTTACTAAGATTTTTCTAAAAGTCTTTCTTTCCATTCAAGTTATTGAGGCAGGAAGGTCTCAGGGCATCCATGCCTGCAGCATTAGCTAATCAGACTCTCAAGAAACATTCCATTCCGATTAGGAGGGCCTTGGAGAATGGCTTGCTCTTGGTGGCCTTTAAAGTACACACAAGGTTGCCAGGCTGAATGGACTCCCTATGGGGCTGGTGACCTGGTTTGAGGCTGGTGCCCAGCAGGCCTGCCTCCTGCTGGGGTGTAGACTTGCCATTAAGGACTTGTCTTTCTCTTGCTGCTTCTGGGGGTGGGGAAGTGGAAAGTCACAAATTCTGTCTCTTACTCTAAAACTGGTGGGAAATGGAGGCTTGAGAACATAATAAAGAAACAGTTACAGACAACACATGAGCAGAGCACTTGATGTCAACTTTTATCTACAAACATCAAGAGGGGAGGTGCTATGGCATAGTGCCAAGAAAGAAATGGTTTCAGTTCCTGGTTTTATCATATGCAGCTGTGTGACCCTGAATAAATAACTGAACCTCTACCTGTTCATCTATTATCCGTCTCTTCGTTATGGATATTGTTATCAGGGACATGATACAGGTGACTTAATAGAATTTTCTAAGCATGTTTGACAGCAAAAACTGCCCAAAATGCTGGTTGAAAATATAGACTCCTGATATCATTATTTAGAGTTTAAGAAAAGACCCAGGCACCCCCACCCCCAGGCTCCACTATGATTCCCACCAGGCAACTTGGGAATGTATCCCTCTTTTTTTGGCATTTTTGTGTACCTGTCCCTATCTATATGTAATAAAACTTTAGCTTTTGTGTGAAGGAGAAATGATAGGGAAAAGGTCAATACTGTATATTCTCAAGGCAAATGTATAATGAACTTTGTATAGTAGATTTATTCCTGAAAAGCTATTTTGCAAATGGAGTCTGGTTGTGTGTATTGTGTAAGTATATAATTCATGTCTTATTTTGCTATTCAAAGGCATGCACTTAGTTTAACTAAGTAAGTATAATTGGAATGACTGCTGTATACTGTGAAAATAGTGATGAACAAGACACAGGCCCTGTCTTTGAGTGGTTTTCTTAGACTTCATGAGGAAGGCAATCAAATAGACAGAGGGGATCTAGTTCAGATAGTAGGATGTACGAAACACTGTGAAAGTCGGGTGTGGTGGTGCATGTCTATAATCTTAGCTAGCACTCAAGAGGTAGAGGGAGGGAGATCAGAAGTTCAAGGCCATCCTTAGGCATATATGGAGTTTAAGGTCAGTATGGGCTAAATGAAACCTTTTTACAAAACAAGACAACTTTACAAACAAAAAATTGTGGTTAGAGTTAAGCATACAAAGCTATGGCTCACTGAAGAGAAGGACATACCACATAAGCTGGGACAATCTAGATGCACAAGACAGCAGTTATGTGAAGTCCTTTTGAGGAGGGCAAGATTCTTTCCTTCTATGTCTTTGCTGAGAATCCATGTTCCCCATCAGTTAAACACACATTTGCATAAAAATCCAGCACCTCTTGTGGACAGAGCACTGAACAAGATGCCTTAGGGTAGACTGAACTTGAGGTCCTGCCTACATGGAGCCTAGATTATCACTGTTCAGGGTTCATATCTCACCAGAGCATCCAGAGTCAGAATTCGTTTATTATGCATATATTAGCTTCTTTGAAAAGGCTGTTTTTCTAAGAAGTGACTACCCCTCAAGTAGGGGGGCATACATCTTACCCAGCAGGAAATCAAAGCACATGCAAGAGTTCACACAGCTGTTCTCAAATCCAAGATGTGAACCAGTGGCAACTGGGATGGGTGTTTGTAGGGTCTGTGAGTATCAGGGCCAGCATACAAACCTAGTACCACTACAATTTCCTTTTCTCTGTGCACCATGGACATGAAGGCTTTTTTTCTTTGTTTTTGAGACAGGATCTCTCTATAATGTAGCCCTGGCTGGTCTGAAACTCACTATGTAGACCAGACTGGCCTGGAACTTAGATCCACCTGCCTCTGTCTCCTGAATGTTAGATTAAAGGTGTGAGCCAACCCCTCCGGCTAGCATGAGTGCTTTTAAAAGACTCTTGTTTCTGCCTCAAGAAGGGTGAGGAAGTGAGGAACAAAATTCCTCGTGGCTGTGATAATCAGATAGTTTAATAAGATGTGAAGTACAAAAGGACAGGTGTGGATTTTTCCCCACTTAGCCTGTCTATCCGTGTGAAGCCTTGTTCCCACCTTGCAGTTGGCACTCAAGGGATGCCTGGAGACAGGCTGGACACCTGGTGGGCTACACTCCAGACGAGGTTCATTTATTATCTTTATCACTCAAGTTTCCCCAAATAGACTGCTCAGCCTCCTATTCCTGTTTCTTAGAAGGCCAAGGTTGAAGTCTGCCTTCTGTGTCTCCCCCCTCCCCCCAAGTTGCTCCCACTTCCTGCCACACTATTCTACTCTATCTGCCTGGTGAAACCCAACCACCCTTCAAAGCCCTGCTCAAGTGTCACCTCTCCCCTTGGTTGGATCGTTCTCTCCCTTCCTGGCATGCCTTGGTTTGGTCCTGTTATTACTTCTTGGTGCAGTGCATTGGGCTCTTCCGTTTCCCTTTGTGAGACCCGGCACAGTAGCAGTATTCGTGGTAATTTGTAACTCCTTTCGATCAGGTCCTGAGATGACAGCTGTTAGATGGGCTCACTCTGTATCTCACCCTCTTTGGGACTTTACCTATGATCTTATTCAACCTATAGCCAAGTCTCTGTGGACAGGTACCACTAGTATCTTTATTTTATCCAAGAGCAAAGGGTGGTCCTGAGAGATGAAGTATTTCTCTCCAGGGCACACAACTTGGACTACACAGCTATTATATAGCACAACTGGGTTTGCCATATGCCACAGCTCGGGCTTTAATCACTGGATCAGCTTCTGTGCCGGCTCTCTGACTTCCCGGGTCAGTGTCTGGGGGAGAGAATAGAATGCATGCTGTGCTTCTAATAGTTTCGGGGTTCATCCTCCCTCCCACAAAGCCCAGCTGCGGGCCAGACTTTACCGGATTGAGGTCTAGAAGCAAGCATGGCTGTGACCCAGGCAACAGGGACACTCAACCTGGGACCAGGGAGCGAGTCCCAGGCTGGGGAGTCCACAGTGACCCATCCGCACAGGCTTGTGGCTCTGGAACTGCAGAACAGCGTCCCGGGTCCCGAGTCCCAGGAATGTGGGAGGGCTAGGCGGGCAGGGAGGGGGCGCTTCCTCTGGCCGCGGGAGGGGAGACGCTAGAGCGTGCACCGGGCCCGCCACCGCCCACTCCCCGCCCGCCGCCAGCTCGCTGGGGGCGGGGGCCGCGGCGAGAGGGCGGCGAGGGGCCGCGGAGCACGGCAGCCGCCCGGCCCGCCCGAGCGGGAGGAAGCGATGAATATTCAGAGGGGGAGGGGAGGAGAGGGGGCCGAGCGCTCGGCGCGGCTCCCTGCAGCCCGAGCCGCATGACGCGCGGAGGAGGCAGAGGGAGCAGCCGGGGCCGCTGGAGCCGGGAGCCGAGCACCACGCGCGGGGGGTGGGCGCCACTCGCTCCGCCCCGCGAAGCCCCTGCGTGTCTAGGGCCGCGGTCGCTCCGCGCCAGGCGCGCTAGGCTCCGACGTGTGGCCGCCGCCGCCTCCGCTGCCATGTCCCCGGGAAAGCCCGGGGCGGGCGGATCGGGGACTAGGAGAACTGGCTGGCGGAGAAGGAGGCGGAGGCGGCGGCTGGAGGCGGAGACGAAGGCTCCCGGCTTCGGGCACACGGCGGGGCGCGTCCCGGGCACGTTCCAGGGCGCGCAGGGCATGAAGCCCGCGGCGCTGGAGACGCGGCCACCCCCGCGCTTACCCGGGCTCCTCTGGGCGCTGCTGCTGTTGCTATGCCTGAGCCAGGTAAGTCATAGGGTGGGCCTGGGCGTGCGGTGGGAGGACGCGGGCCGGACTGGCATCCTCTGCACCTGCCCGTGTGTCACCCGCTCGAGGATTACTCGGTAAGGTGCTTTGGATCGCGGTGCTGGGAGCCTTCCTCCTGGAAGGGGCTGGTGGAGATCTTGGCAGGCCTCCTGCTCCCGCCACTGAGCCCCTTCCCCGGCTGCCGGGTGCCAGGGGGAGGGCAGGATACTGGATCCTCCAGGATGTCCCCGCGGTGCCCTGTAGACTCTCCGTGGAAGCCCCCTGCGTGGGCTGCAGGCAGCAGTGGCCCGGCCTTTGCGGGAGCTGGTCGCATCGGCGCGGCCCAGCTCGCGCGCCCGAGGCGGCCGGAGGGGGCGTGTTTGCGGAGGGCTGTGGATGCGGAGCAGGGCCGGCCTGGCCGAGCCGCTGCCGACCTCCGACCTGGCTTGGAGGGGCTCGATGGCTTGGGCGGAAGAGCAGCGGCGATGGCCCGGTGCTCGGGGACAGGGCCTGGCGAAGGGCAGTCGGGCTATGGGTAAAGCGCGGGACCTCAGGGTGGAGGGCGCTGTTTCTGGGGAAAGTTCCCAGCCTTGCCAAGGTGGACGCTCAAAGGCGTCCCTCGAGACTGCCGGCCTTGTTCTCATCATCACGCCTGAGATGGTGCTGGCTTTTCTAGGTGTGTATTCATGTATTCATGTAGGTGCTAGCTAACCCCCTGCCCCTCCAAACCATTTTTTTGTCCTTGCTTCACTTTTTCTGTAATGTTGCGCCTCCAATATTGGATCTTTCCTTTCTGTAGTATTTCCATGGGGGGGGGTGTGGATGTGATGTAGGGCAGTTGGGGGAATCTTCCCATTTCGCAGATAGGGAACTGAAGGAGAGAAGTGAAAGAATGGAATCGCCCAGCCGGTGCTTTGGGAGCTGAGCAAGCGAGTTCTGCCTCTTAGCCTTCTGGGAGCTGGCTGTGGCCTTGAACCCTGCAACGGAAAGTGGCCTGGAGGATGCTCTCGGTTTGCTTTTTGCTAATGGAAAATCTCACTTGCTTTATAGATAGATACCAGCTCCGAGCAGACAGTGAAACACAGATGAAGTATTGGCTGGGGTTAGAACCTGACTTCAAGGGAAAGTGTCAGTCACATCCACACAGAAAGGATTATCTGAGGGGAAACATCCGCACTTGTGCAGCAGAGCTGCCAGGCAGAAGAAGGAGGGAGTCTCAGCAAGAGTCACTTACTAAAGCAGGATTTGCACAGGTCTCAGGGAGACCCCAGCAAATAATTCTTTACTGGAGTAGGTGTGAGATAAATGCCAGTGTCTAGTGCAGCTTCAAAGTTGAATCCTTTCCCCTTTTCTCTTTCTATCTTCATTGAAAAGCATCTGTAGAATGGAGGTGGAAGGGGTCACACTATTGCTTAGTAGAATTGTTAGTAGAGCGTCTGATGGATGGTGTCTGAAAGAAATTTGTAAACATCAAAAATTTCCTCTTTAGATAATGCTTTATCAGATGGAATTAACATTAGGGAGCGGTGTATATAGGCTGTCTTCATCCCGTTCCTGTAAGTTCATGCACAGCAGTCTTTGTGGTTAAAGAAAAAGTACTGCTTCGTACTTAAACTCCCCCCAGGAATTCACTATGTAGACTAGGGTGGCTTCAGACTCATTGAGGATTGTTTGCCTCCCAGATACAGAGATGGCCCTGTCTTGATATTCTCTTACACTAAAGTTTATTCTATAGAAACATTATCTGCATTTTCCTGTAGTCTAATTTGGCATATGCTACTTTTGTTTCAACTATAGAAGGTGGAAGCTGTCCTTTGAATCAGCAAAAAGTATCTTGGGTAAATTTATTTCTTGCTCAACTCTTCTTTGTGTTTCATTAGCATATTGCTACTCTCCACTTGCCTTGGATTTGGCTATTTCCTTCCTCTACTTGGTTCTGTAGAAACTCGAGAGTACTGTCTTCATATTCTTGTTTTTGGATTTATTACAAAATAGGAAATGTAAAAGGTTTGTGAAGAAATATCTCCAAAAGCTCACATTCAGCAGTTTCATTTTGCTAATGAGTATTCCAGGGAACTGGTACCCACCCTGTCTTTTTTTTTTTTTTTTTTTTGTGGTGCTGGATTGGAACCCAGGGTGGGAAATATGCTGCTGCATATGTACACTACCATTGAGTTACATTTTCAGTTCCAAATCAGTGTGCTTTAGAACTGACTCAAAGATAGTTTCAGTGGCTTGGAGGCTGGGTCATGACATGAGTAAGAGTTCTTACTGCATAAGCTTGGGGGCTTGAGTTCAAATTCCTAATACTCATGTAAAATGTGCATCGTGGTCACATGTGTCTGGAACTCTGATACTGTGGAGGATGTGGACAAGAAGATCTCAGGGGCTTGTTGGCTGCCAGCCTGTCTCTAGATAGAGAGGTAGATCAGGTTTTCAGTGTTCCCAGCCCCAGTGTGAGGATAGGTGTATGTATTCATACATGTGTGCATGTTATCCTGATAGACATATTTGTAGTTATCCTCAATCTTCTTTTTTTAAGAAAAGAAATGAGCTTTATTTGTTTATTTTTATAAAGACAGGGTTTCTTTATGCATCCAGCCCTTTCCTGTAGAACTCATTATAGACCAAGTTGTCCTTGAACTCACAGAAATCTGCCTGCCTCTGCCTCTCTAGTTTTGAGATTAAAGTTGTACATCACCATGCTTGGTGGTAGCTCCAGGTTTTGAAGGCAGCTCAAACTTGTCATACCTATTAGATGAGGATATTGGAGTTGTGAGAAGACGGGCTGAAGTTACTTGGCAAGATAAGATTATAAAAGGCCAAGATCGGAACTTGAGTGACTAACCTGAGCCTAGTATTTTCGACTGTGTTTTTTTCTATGGGTACAGTGCAGTGCTGTGTTACTGTGTAGGCCCCAGATTGCTTACAAATTGAGTTTAAAAGTCAGAACAGGCTCTTAACTATCTGCAGCTCCAGGGCTCTGACCTTCACTTTTGATTTCCTCAGGCACCCACACATATGTGGCAAGCAGTCACATAGTTAGACACACATACACATAAATAAAATAAAAATAATAGAGCTTTAAAAAGTCAATCAGATTTGTGATAATTTTGAAATTTATTTGTTTAGGAAATAAGAAAAAATATATTTGATGGCCTCCCTAAGAGTTGATTGGTTTTATGAGGCTTTCTTACCAAAGTGGGAGGAAAAAAAAGGAGAGGTCACAGAAAAGATCCAGCTCTGTTTGGACACTAATGAGGACAGGGTGTGGAAACTGGAGAACTGAGATGCCGGAAGGCTCAGTACTTAGTAGGCCCGGAAAAGCCATTTTTGAAACTGGCGTCTCACTCCTTCTCTCCAAGACAGGAAGCACAGCCTGAGATGACTGTAGGACGAGGACTTCCATGGTGGTGCTGTTTGAACAGCCCCTTTCTGGGTTCATTTTTACACACTAGTTTTGGTTTATGTATGTGTTAGTGTGACAAAGTGAGCCCTCCTTCCCTCTTGAGATGTATAGTTCTGGTTGGTATAGTCCTGCTTGACAGCATTCTGCTTTAAAATAGGAGTAGTAATAAATAATAATAATAGAAATAAAACAAAACAACTGGTAGCCACTTGGTTTATCTTCCGGGGTTTCCCTTGCTTTGTCTTGTTTTCTTGATTTCTGGTGACTGAGAAGTTTGTATCTTTATGTATTAGGGCTAATCCATCAGCCTGATCACTTCCCTGTTTCAACCACAGTACATACACTAAATATTTTGGCTCTTCTTATAACTGCTCTTTAAATTCTCACAGGAATGACTTTATTTTTGTTTTGCTTCAAAACAACAAAGGAAAAACCCACCGATTCTGTTTTGTTTGCAGACAGTTTAAGAAAGCAGAGCAAATTGGTTTATGGTTAGTCTGAGACTTTGGGCTAACTTCAAGTTCATCCCCAGGACAAAGATGACCAGGAATAACCAAGCTTTCCTGAGCAGAGAGAATCCTGGCTCCAGAGTGAGCAATTTTGGTCAGCAAAGAGGTTATTTAGCTCCTAAAAGTAATGCTTGAGGCTGAGGCAGAGTTGCTGGATGGCTGCAGCCTGGCTCTTGCCAGTGCATCATAAGTAATTACTTCTTAGTTCATTCACTTCTTGGCCAGGGGAATTATTTTGGGTGCCGGATAAGATGCAATTTTCTGTGTATTTCCCTTCTCACATCATGCCACCGATAATATTATAATTAATAGGTAGCATTAGGTGCGGCAGGTAGTGTGTAAGGCCTTTAATGCATTATCTCATTTGACCATTTCAGAAGTTAGCTGTTGCTTACATTCTCTCTCTCTCTCTTTTTTTTTTTTTTTTTTTTGAGAAAATTGAAGTTCACAACTCCCAAAGAGTCCTAAGTAGAGCCAGATCTACACTGACCCAGTGTGCTGCTCTGTGCTGGAGAAGTCATGTGCCTTCCATGTTTCCAGCTTGTAACCCAGACCGACGCCAGACTTCTGAGCAAGAGGCAGGCTGTGGGCCCTGAAACTTGATAGAGCTTAGAGTTATTTTGGATTGTGTCACAAATCATGTTGAATTAACACCTTTATGCCCCTCTTGGCTACTTAGGTTTCTTTGGAGCCCACGGATATATACACAGGCACACCTGCGTTGGTATGGACAAAATGAAACTGAAGAGTCTGGGTTTGGGTTTTGCCACTCAGTAGTGCCATGAACAGGAGGCAAGCCCGTCACCCTCCATGACTCTTCATTTCCTTATCTGGGAAATGGAACTAATACTTCCTGCTTAGCTGGGTGGTGGAGGGATCAAATAAGATAGGAGGACAGATTGTCACGGCGAGCCTAAAGTCTGGTCCATTTGCTGGCAGCGGCTGCTGCTGTTGTATGGAGGGATTGCAGGGTGGGAAGAGAGGAAACAGGGCTTCAGGTCATTAGTTTGTAGAACAAATATTTGTCTAATGTTTTTCAAGTTTTTTTTTAATACATTAGGAATTATTTTAGTTAGCAAAACAGTATTTGTAAACTGTTTCAAGCCCATGTTTGTAGGTAGACTAGGCTGCATATAGATAGGGTCATGATAATGAAATTGGTTTAAAATATAATAGTGAATCTGAGGAAGCAGTCTGAGTTAGTGATCATGTAAGCATGAGATGGTTTTTGTGAAGTTACACAGGTGATAAATGCTTGGGGGCCAGTCCCTGAGTAAGGTGATCCTGGGGAAGAAGAGCCTGCTCTCTTATGGGCTATGCAGGTGGGAAATGGTTTAGCTCACAATTAGTTATCTAGCCAACTTCCAGAAATCGTGATGTTGATTTAGTGTTGTCCAGCCAGAGAAAGCTGGCACTGGATGTGCCAGAGAAGGAATGATGAGGAGGGGCAGAGAGTCTCTGGGTGTCAGAAATCTCTGACCAGCAAAGTCCACAGCCGGTTTATCACTGTCTAGTAGGGCTGGCTTTCCAGTGGCTTTTCTGTTGACCCCTCAGAGGACAGGAGCTGTAGGAAACTTGTTATTACTTCCTTATTACTGACAGCTGTAGTCTCCCATTGTCTCAGAATTTCCATGGCATGGAAATGCCTGGGTTGGAGGTAGGGGCCACAAGACCAGCAGTGCAGCTCCCACAGAAGCTCTAATTTTAGACATGCAAATAATTTTCAGTTCCACTTTTCCTTCTTCCTGTTAGAGGGAAGCTGTGCTATGCTGCCATTTCTGAGGCTTGGGCAGACAATGCCGTTATTATGTCACAAACTAGCTGCTTCTCCAGGGCAGGAGTGGGGTGGTTGTTTTTCTGGGGAGATGTGCCAATGGCCAGGCCAGGATAATTTCATGCCTTCTGAATAACTGAGTGTTAAAAGCTAGCACCGGCATGGACTTTAGAGAAATATTCACTGTCTTTCTTGGTGATAAGTAACAAGACCTTAAGTAGATCAAAAGAATTTTTTTCTTAAAGGTGGAATCTTGTGTCAAATTTGAGTTTTGTAGACCCTTCAGTAGGCTCTTTTTGCTTTTGAAACAGGGTCTCACGGTGCATCTAAGGATGGCCCTAATGTAGCTCCTCCTGGTGCAGACCCCTTAGTGGAGGTTGACAGGTACACATCACCATGCTCATACTTTTTTTTTTTTTTCTCCTTTTTCTGTTTTTCAGACAGGGTAGCATTTGTTAGCCTGGAATTCATTATGTAGACCAGGCTGGCCTTTTATTCATAAAGATCTACCTTCCTGACCTCCCTGTTGTTGGGATTAAAGGCATGCACCATCCTGCCTTGCCATACCTAGTTTGACAATGGACTCTTCCGAGTGAATTTCTCCCCTTTTGTGGTGCTGGGATTGGAACTCAGGGCCTCTCATGTATTGAGTAAGCACTCGTCACTGAGCTGCATCTCTGACCCCTGGACTCTTAAAAATCACCTTTGAAGCCCAGGTCAAAAAATCCTCCAGTGTAAACCTGTGTACAGTGGACCTTCCATCTGTGACCTTCTCTGCGATTTTAGTTATCTGTGCTCCACTGAGGCTAGAAATAGTAAAGAGATTTTTTTTTTAATTTATAAAATAAAGGCCCCTTCCATGTATCTCCTTCTTCTCCCTCCCTTCCCCCTCCCAATCCCTCCTGGTCAGCCTTCAGCCTCCCTCCTCCCCATCCCCTCATCCCCTTCCCAGAAAGGGCAAGAAGTCCCAAGGTGGATCAGCTCAGCATCCACTCCAGGCAGGTGCGATTTCCTCATCCTAATATCAAGACTAGGTTAGGTGTTCCTCTGGAGGGAATGGGCTCCAAGGTGCCGGTCCATGCACAGAAACACATTCTGATTTCTCCCCTTGAGGCTCCACATATTGCCATGTCAGTGAACAGCTGCCTATCTTTGGAGGGCCTAGCTCCTTTTCTTGAAGGTTCCCCAGTGGCTGCTCTTGATTCAGTGAGCTCCCCAGAGCTCCAGCCAGCCAGCACTGTGGGAATTTTCCTCATAAGCACTATCCCCTTGCTCATATAGATGTGAAGAGAATATTTTGAGAGAATAACCACATTCCCATAATTTTTGTTAGAATGTATTGTTATAACTTTATATTTTTATTGGTTCATTTTTGCTAATATCTTACTGCATCTAATTTATAACTTAGAGTTTATCATTTTTATTAGGCCGGAAAGAATATTATATATATTACATGTGGAGGTTTGAGGCATCCCCTGGAAGTCTTGAAATCTCTCCCCCACGGTAACTTGGGACCACTGTCAGCTTAGAAAACTATCAGTTCATTTTAAAGGTGGATTTTTTTTTTTTTTTGAGGTGGGGGTCTCACTATGTAGCTCTGTCTGGCCTTGATTTCACAGATATGTCCCTGTTTTAGCCTCTGAACTGCTTGATTTAAAGGTGTGTACTACATGCTGGCCTGGCCAAAGATGGATATTCTTGTAGGAAAAAAGTGGTTTCTTGTGATGAACAAAGTGTGGAGAGACAGAGTGAATGAAGTTCTTCATCCTCAGCCACATAGTGAATTGGGGACTGGCTGCACTACATGCTGTGTCTCCTGCTGACTTCCAGAAATTGTTT
>PVIH01002829.1:41768-108754 GCA_004025045.1 Sigmodon hispidus
ATGTGTATGTATGTGTGTGTGATGTGTGTGTTTGTGTGTGTGTGATGTGTGTGATGTGTATGTGTGTGTGATGTGTATGTGTGTGTGATGTGTGTATTTGTGTGTGTGATGTGTGTATGTGTGTGTTTGTGTGTGATGTGTGTGTTTGTGTGTGTGTGATGTGTGTGTTTGTGTGTGATGTGTGTGTATGTGTGTGTGATGTGTGTGTTTGTGTGTGTGTGTATGATGTGTGTGTGTGTGTGTGTGATATGTGATAGTCAGAGGACAACTTATGTGAGTTTCTTCTCCCCCTCTCTCATGTGAACCCTGGGGCTCACACTCAGGTCATTAGGCTTGTTGACAAGTGTCTTTACCCTCTCATCCATCCTCCCGGCCCATAAAAGCCATTTCGAGCACATAGTGTGTACATGCCATGCTCTGTCCTTAGCCTTTTAAATTTATTCAATTATGCCATTTTTGTATTTGTATAAACCCATTTTTCTAACTAGCTGCCTGGATCCCTGACACATGGGCCTTCTGCTGTGTTAGCATAACTACTCACCCTCCCTGACAGTTCTTCCTAGAGCGCCCCGGTGTTTATTTCTTGTAACTGAGTTCAGAATTATGGAAGCGTGAGGTGGTGAATCGCTTAGAAGGTTGTCCCCTGGTACAGTTCTGGTCCTAGGATTGGAAAACTCAGCGCTGCTGAATGGATTTCCAGACTGTTGTTCAGTTGGACCCATAGGTGCGGTTTGGAAGAGGCCTGCTTCTCCATACTCTCGCCTGAGTGGAGGCTTGTTAAACTCTTAAGTAGCCGTAAGTCTGAGAGGTGAAAAATTTTATCATGAAAATTATTTGTATCTTTAACTTTCAGTTAGTTGAATAGTTTTTTTTTTTTTTTTTTTTTTTTTTCTGTGTTTGGGGGACATGTAATTGTTAACTGTCAATTCATTTTTAAAAAAAGGTCCTTTTTTTTTAAAATTTTATTTATTTGCCTTGGTGTTTGCCTGGAACTGGAACTACAGACAGTTGTTAGCTGCCATGTGGGTGCTGGGAATCGAACCCAGGTCCTCTGGAAGAGCAGATGGTGCTCTTAACCGCTGAGCCATCTCTCCAGCCCTAAAAAAAGGTCCTTTTGGGGAGATGGCTTTCTGGTAAAGTACTTGGCATGCTAGCATGAGGAGCTGAGGAGTTTGGATCCCTGGTATCTATGCAAAAGCCTTAGATAGATGTCTAAGATTGCTGGGGGAAGTGGCAGGGTGGAGGCAAGTGGATCCTTAGAACCTGCTGGCTTGCCAGTGTAGCCAGTGAGTGAGATCTGGGTTCAGTGAAAAACCTTATCTCAAAAGATAAGGTAGACAGAGATACATCAGAAGATAGTACTTCAGCTTCTGCTTCTCACATGCATATGCATATGCACTCATGCACACATACATATACCCATGCACACAGGCACCTCCCCCACATGCACACACACTCATGCACACATACATATACCCATGCACACAGGCACCTCCCCCACATGCACACACACTCATGCACACATACATATACCCATGCACACAGGCACCTCCACCACATGCACACACACTAATGCACACATACATATACCCATGCACACAGGCACCTCCCCCACAGGCACCTGTACTCATGCACACATACATATACCCATGCACACAGGCACCTCCCCCACAGGCACCTGTACTCATGCACACATACATATACCCATGCACACAGGCAGCTCCCCCACATGCACCCGCATCAGAAATTGTCTTTTTGTTATTAATTTGTTCATGGTCTTTGAAAATTAAGGGAATGAGTTCTTACACTCTCATTTCTTGGTGCAAACCAGCTTTCCCTAATTATTTTAGGCGCAACCTTTATTCCTTAGGATCTCAGATCATAAGAAAGCCTAAAAATTGCTGCCTAGTTAGAGTTCTGACTCTATGACCTAACTAGCTGTGTGCTCCTGGGCACTGCCCTGACCTTTCTGACCCTCGATGTTCATACCTCTACAATACTGGTAACAGTGGTGCTTCCTACTCAGTGAGATCACATTCTGCCATGTAGATGGACAGAATTACAAGAACAATATTTTACAAAATACTGAGGTGCTTATTTAAAAGATAGATTCCAGAGTTAAAGAAAGCATCATAATGATGGCACAGAACTATGCTATAGAATCTTAAATTGGATTTAAGAGACTAAATCTAGCTGGGTGGTGGGTGGCTCATGCCTTTAATCCCAGCACTGGGGAGTCAGAGGCAGGTGGATGGATCTCTGTGAGTTCGAGGCCAGCTTGGTCTACAGAGTGATTTCCAAGATAGACAAAGCTACACAAAGAAACCCTGTGTCAAAAAACAAACAAAACAAAACAATAAAAGGAGATTAAATCTACTATAGATTGTGTGCATTTTGTGCATATTCATATATTTATATTCCCCATGAATGTATTAAAATGTGGAATGTGGAGCAGTGGAGCTTGATAACATCATTTAAAATATATTTCTCTTTTCATAAGTATGTATATTTGAATTAATATGGGGTAAGCGACCATGAGATATGATCAAGGAATGACCAGTATGATCCTAGCCCCAAAAAGGATATTATGTCTATTAAAAACAACAACAACAACAAACCCAGGATTCCCTTTGTCTTGGTTTGAGTATATCTTTATCTTGTGGCTGGGCCAGCTCTGGCCGTGCCCACCTCCTGTCACTGGCTACATTTTTTGTAGAGTCAAGAGAAGTTATTTTAAGCTACCATTGAAAAGTTGCTCTCACTATGCCACCTATTTCCAGAGGCGGCCATGGTACAGTGCATGTCCTGTGAAGAGTCATTACTGTGTCATGGGGGTCTTTTGGGCAGACTGCAGGCAGTCCTATGTGCAGATTCCTTGGGCTATTAAGGAAGTGGCTGCCCAGAACCAGCTCATGGACTTGGGGATCCGCTTCGCTCTTCTTTCTAGCTATGTGATACTGGGCTGTCTCCTCTTAAGCTCAGTATCTCATCTACCCTTGGGTATTTGTTTCTATTGGATCATTTTATTTTGCTGAGACATTATCATCACTTACTATTTAAAATAAAAAAAATGTTTATAGATGGTTTTACAGACACCTGAACTCATCAAACCTAACAGCATTTCCTAAGGTTTTATTTCTGTGAAGAGACACCATGGCCATGGCAACTCTTATAAAGGAAAACATTTAAAAGGAGCGGGCCTACAGTTTGCAGGTTCAGTTTATTATTGTCATGGCAGCATGCAGCCTGACATGTGCTGGAAAAGGAGCTGGAGAGTCCTAGCTTGAGCATAGGAGACCTCAAAGCTTGCCTCTGCAGTGACACACTTCCTCCAACAAGGCCACACCTCCTAATAATGCCACTCCCTGTGAGCCAAGCATTTAAACACATGGAGACTATGGGAGTCGTTCCCATTTAAACCATCACTCGGCATCTCTTTGAGTTTGCCACTGTTACTCAGGGTGTGTGTGTGGTTTGATCTAATGCCTTCCAGAACATGTTTAGTGAAGTTTGAAAAATCAAAGGCAGGCTGAGCAATTGGAGGCAGGGGCAGGTCAATCTCTGAGCTCAGGGCCAACCTGGTCTACATTGTGAGCTAACCAGGGCTTGCTTACATTCTGTCTCAACAAAACATAAGAGGACAAAAGGAAATGGCTGGTGATACACTTCAAAATATGGATATTTTGCTTGTATGTATGTCTGTGCATCACATGCATGCCTGCAGGGGCCAGCATTAGTGTTGGGGCCCTTGGAACTGGAGTTATGGATGTGGGTGATGGGAATCAAACACAAGTCCTGTGCAAGCACAGCAGTGCTCTTGACTGCTGAGCCATCTCTCCACCTCCTATGTTTTTATTTTGTAAAAAATCAGAATATAATAGGTATCATTATGATATAGTTGAATAATTTTTTTTTTTTTTTTGGTGGGGGACAGGCAGTGGTGGCGCATGCTTTTAATCTTGGCATTCAGGAGACAGAGGGAGACAGACCTCTGACTTAGAGGCCAGCTGAACTATAGAGTAAGTTCAGCCAGGACTGTTACACAGAGAAACCCTGTCTCCAAAGACACACATACACACTTTTTAAAAAAATACAATAAATTAAAGAAAGCAAAATCACTCAGGGCCTCTGCTCTTCCGTGTTAATGCCAACCAGGCAGGGTGAACTTTGTGTTTCCAGTGTGAATTCTGTTGTTTTTTTTTTTTTTAATTTTAAAGCAATTGGAGCAGATTGCTTAGAGGTGCCCTAGGAAGCCACCAGACAAACACAAGGCAGAGTCACTGCTACTCAGTGGAAAACATTTTGGAAGTCTTGTGCAAACAAATATGGACATGTTAGAGGGTAGACACCAAATTTCAGTGTGTGTGTGTGTGTGTGTGTGTGTGTGTGTGTGTGTGTGTATGAGCGCGCGGTTCTTTAAGGTGCTTTGTGCCTGCTTACAAAGTATGGATGCTACTTGCCAGGGAATAGTCTTCTTCTGACTGACTTAGTGATTACATCCCATTTCCTTATCTACTTAGTCTCCATGATAATGAATCTTCAGTTTGCTTTTGAGAACTTTTACCATGCTGAACATTACTCAGATAACCAGACCCCTGATGCTGGTCTTAGGATAAATTGAAATAATTGAACTAAATGGTCATCATATTTGATATGAAGCATTGTCAGCACTTCCTACACGTTGACTCATTTAGTCCTTTTATGTGGACACAGTGAGAAACTGAGGCTTGTCCCTCCACTGTGAGCTTCTTTTACAGTACAGAGGTAGCCGTGCAGAGGCATCTACACAGGCTAGGGAGGACACGGACAGGTGGGTTTAATGGTCATCCTCACAGGTGGATGATGAGTTCATTCATGTTCCTCGCTAAGCACCTGGCAGGAGAGACATGCTTCCCTAAACCACAGAAGACTTTGCTATGGGTTTTAGATCTTGGAACTAGACTGCGGTAAAGGTTGACTGACTTTCTGCAGCCTTAGTGCTGATCAAATGGATGATATAGTGGCATTGTGTATGGCTTTCTGCGTTCCTGTTGTGAGTGAACGTGGATTTTATAGAGCTTAAATGTTGACACAGATGATATAACTTCAGGATATCCCAGAGGCACATGGGAAAAGCTTTTGTGTTGACAGCGGTATGAATCCAGGTACATGTTTTTCATTTGTAGTCATGTGACCTCACTGCTTGCCCAAGAACTGTAACCCCCAAATTGTGGGACTTCATTTGGAAATTGTCGGAAGTGCCAGGCCACAGAGATTAGGGCCAAATGAGAGGAGGTGTGCCTGGAACCTTCCTCAGACCACGGTATTTGGACAGGTTCTAAGATGCTCACTCCTCCTTACTCCTCTCTTGTACACCTAGGGCTGCTGCATGACATAGCCTGAGGGTTGTCCTGCACCCAAGGCGGGCCCAGCAACTTCTACCAGCCTTAGCACTTGCTGGCTAGAAAGACTACCAGAGCCTCTGTATGGGAAGCGAGTGTTGGAGATTGTTGGCGGCAGGGGCTGGGGATCAATGAGAGGTTTCACTTGAGATAACTAGTTGGGGTCAGGGAGACTCAGACCCTCAGTTTCCATCTTACCACAGGTTTGTCTCCAGTCTTTGACTGCTTCAGGAAGAGGATGTTAGCTTTGGATTTTCTTTTGATTTTGGTTTTCTTTGGAACCTGGCAGACAGGCAGTCAGGCTTTGTCCTTGTCCAGCCCTATGGTTGGGGTGAATGATAGTGGCTTCTTTTTCTTTAGCTCAGAGCCGCCCCCCACCCCCATTACCATTTTGGGTTGGATAGCTTGTTTCCGAAGGCTGTCCTGTGTGGGTAGACTAGAGGCCATGGCATTTCAGGCTTCTGCCTTCTGGATGCTGGTACTGTCCCTTCCTTAGTGGTGACAATGAACAACAAATGTTTTTAGAGATTATTGACATTGTCTGCTGAGGAGTGAGGGGCCACCCTGGTGGAGAACTGTGTTGTCCATAACTGTTCTGAAGTTCATTGCTCTAAGATCCATTTGCATGCCCTCCAGTAGGACAGAAGCCTAACTATTGAGAACTTAGACATGAGGTGTCCCCTCTGGATGTCAGTCCTTCAAGTGAGTGTCTTGGGGTGGGAGTCAGCTTGGCAGTCTTGGCACGTGGTGTTGGATGCCTCTGCTGCATTTTCTCTTGCCTTTCCAGCCTTAGTTTCCTCCTCTGCCAAGTGAGGATGGCCGATACTTTTTCTACCTTGCTTGGAATGGGACAGGAAGCCCGAGTTAATGCAACAGGATGATTTGAGCTCTGCTGTGGGCCGGTGCGGGTAAAGGGGAGGCCCATAGTTACTAGGAGCTGTGAGGCCGGCTGTGCCACGGTCCACACAGGAGATAGGGCCTGTTAAAGGCAGATCTCATTACAAAAAGGTTCACTGCCAAGTTCTCTCCACATCAGCTCCCTGTTCAGCTTTTAGAGTGTTTCGTGGCCTCAGGGCATACAATAGGAGAGAATGCTCTCAGAGCCTGTGTGTGACACTGGAGTGCGGTAGGAATGTGGCAGGAGGTGAAACCCACTTAAAATGTGCTGCCTGCCAGTGAAGCTCGATTGGCTTTCTGAAAACTCATTTATCAGGATCCAAAAGAGCCCTCCAAGTTCAGCATCAGACAGACCTGACCAGGACACTCCCCAGATTCCAGAAGGCCATTCCGTGGTATCAACCCAATTGCCATGGGCTATGCTGGCTGGTTGTTTCTCTTTACAGTTTTCACGTCCATTTTAGAGATGAGGTTGCCAGAGGCAAAGGAGCTGGCCCAGAGCCAGTGTATGGTTCTTGTGTAATCTCATTTCCATCACTTACTCATAGACAGCAGCTTAGCTTTCAAAGCCTACAGCTTCTCACGGGCCCAAAGGGGCTAATAAACATCTCAGAGGATTGTGATCTAGATTTCACAAGAAAATGTATGTGAGCCCCTAGCATACAGAAAAACTCGCCATAAATGTCAGCTGCTCCCAGTGTTATTGTTTTAAATACCATGATAGCAGAGGCACCTACTTTGATGAGGTTTTCCAGGAACACTGTGAGGCTTTGCCCTGGCCTAATCCTATGTTCTATCTCAGGCCTAGTCATCAGTAAATGTTGGAGGTGCTGCTGCCAGGGGGTGGGGTGGGGGTGGGTAAAGTGGAAAGGACAAAGAGCTCAAGATTCAGGAAATCAGGCAAAGCCTGCCCTCCGGGATAGAACATGTGATCTCATGGTCTGATCAGTCTCACACAGGCTGAGCTCATTGCCAGGCAAGTGGGTAGTTAATGATTGCTAGTCAAAGAATTTCCGAGTTGGAAAAAATCTTGGGAACATGAAGCTAGAGAAAGCAGATGGTTCCTAGTTTGTGCCCAAGTTGATGGTGACTGCTTGGCCCCTCAATAGAAGAGATTCTTAGACTTTCTGGGATTTCCTGGTTTAGTACATGAGAGTGCTAGGATTGATTAGTTATGTCTGTCTTGGCCACAGGATAGGCAAAGGGTGGCATTCCTATTTGTTGAATTTGGTTATACTTGATGTCTAAGAGTCTAAGATGTGCCCTCTAGACAGTCACCCACCAAATTATAAAACTGTAACTTTTTTTTTTTTTTTTTTTAACAATTTGTATAAGAATGTTGTCCAGATGTCCAATTCATTCTGGGCATAGTGGCTTGTGCCTGTAATTCCGGGACTTGCAAAGATGATGATGCAAGGGAATTTTGAGTTTGAGGCTAAGCTGGGCAATTAATAAAGATAAGAAAATGAAGCAGGATCGTGATAGAGGGGCCAGAGTGGCAAGGAGTGAGGAGACCTAAAGAACACTGCAGCAAGAGACAGGACCTGAGGGAGAGGGGCTGATCCAGACACAACTGAGCAGGTAACAGAAGTCATGAAGGGGCAGGGCTGAGCTGGGACAGGTAGGGAGGTGTGGCTGGTCATCAGGTTCAGAAGTTCTGGGTCTTAGCACTGTTTGGATCTGCATTAAAAGCAGTCTGAAGCCATGGGAAATCCCAAGAAGTGGAATGACACAATTCATTGGATACTGGAGAAGGTTGGGTAGACCAATGGAAGGGACTGAGAACCTAGCACCTGATAAACGTGTGACATTTTAATCCTGAGTCTCCCAAGTCTGTCTTCTTTGCTAATAGTGCTATGTAGCTCTGAACAGCCATGCTCCTGTCTCAGCTTGTTTCCAAAAAAGATTTGGCCTCTATGACTGTCAGTCCTGCTACATATTAATATTACATGAGGAGTTTGGGAAACCCAGATATCCAGAATCACTTACACACACACACACACACACACACACACACACACACACACACACACACACACACAGAGTAGCTTAGTGGCACAGTGATTGCATCCAATGCTTGAAGTGTTGGGCCCAATCTCCAGAATCTCAAATAAATAAGAACTGCTTTTCCGGGGCTGGAGAGATGGCTCAGCAATTAAGAGCACCGTCTGCTCTTCCAGAGGACTGGGGTTTGATTCCCAGCATCCACATGGCAGCTCACAGCTGTCTGTAGTTCCAGGCAAACAACAAGGCAAATAATTAAATAAATAAAAAAGTTAAAAAAAAAAAAAAAAACACAACCAAGAAACAACTGCTTTTCCTTGAGAGACAATGAGTTCCTCCTCACTGAAGACTGTAAAAGAAAGGGCACTTCCTTAAGGTTGAAATTAAAAAAACCAAACTTTGTGGGATGTATATGTGTGTGTGTGTGTGTGTGTGTGTGTGTGTGTGTGTGTGTGTGTGTGTGGCCTGTGTACTAGGGCAGTCATGAAGAAATTAGAGGACAGCTTGTTAGAGTCTGTTCTCTCTTGGGTCCTGTGGAATCAAACTCAGATTGTCAGACTTGGCTGTAAGAGCGACCTCACTGGCTCACAGCTGGCTTTCCTAAGAACATGGATTCTGGGAACTGAACTTAGGTCTTCTGGCTTGCATAGCATACCCCCAGCCCCAGCCCATGGATCTTAACAGCTGTGGTATACTGCAGAGTAGAAGTCCTATAATGCACTTGACTTTTCCCCTCAGTTAAGTGTGTGACAAATTGTCACCATTTTCAATAGTGCGGAGAGGTATAACTTTAGACCTTCTAGCCTTTCCTGTGAAGTAAAGATTATTCAGAATTAATTTCCAGATACCTTCCTAACATTTGATTCTACTTACCAGATTCCCAAGAGAGATACTTTGTTTATGTGACCATTAGAATGCATGAGACTGCCTGTTTCATGACGCCCACACTGGCACTGAGTGTCACTGTTTTTTGAAAAAAAGTTTTAATTTAATATTCACATTTTCAGACATGCCAGCTGTGTGGTGGCTGTTTCACATTACTTTCTGACCATGTATGACTCATATAGAAACCGGTTTTTTCTGATCCTCTTTTGGGGGAGGAATTTGATAAATGATTCTGTTTTATTTTATTTTTTAGTGTAAATGTGTTTGTTGCATGTGCATGTTTGTGCATGGATGTATATTTGCCTGAGTGCCTGTATAGAGACATACATTTTTTGAGACAGGGTCTTCTACTAAAACTTAGCTCTTGTTATTTCGGCAAGATTAAATGGCCAGCAAACCTCTGGTCTTTACCTCACAGCTTTGGGATAACAGATGCATATTGCCACTGTGGGTTATGGGATTTGAATTTTAATTTTTTTTAAAAAATTTAAATTTTATTTTATGTGCATTGGTGTGAGGGTGTTCTCTTAAAACTGGAGTTATAGATAGTTGTGAGCTGCCATGTGGATGCTGGGAATTGAATCTAGGTCCTCTGGAAGAACAGTCAGTTCTCTTAACCGATGGGCTATCTTTCCAGCCCCAACTTTTTTATTTTAAATGCTCATGGAAAATGTCTACTTTAAAACAAACAAAAGAATATGATTTGCACTTATCTGGGGAGTGGGGAACCAGAAAAATTATCAACGAAGCCAGAGTCAGATGGATCAAAAATTCTATTTCCTGGCTGCAGATTTCATCAGGTGTGCCCAGCTTATTTTCAGAGTTTACATGAGGGGCCCTGTTATCCATCATCTAGTTTTCAAATGATGTGCTTGGTCAGTGTCTAGAGACTGGAGCATGCTAGGTGTTTTGGCTTCTTTGGCTGAATCTCCAGAGGGCAGGCAGCCTCCCCTCTAGAGTAGAAGAGAATACTGAGGTCAGATTCCAGCTTTGCCCTTGCTGCTAACCTGAATCAAGCCCCTTCTGTCTTCTGCACCTTGTTCCAGGACCAGCTTTAACTTTTCCCACCTGTGAGGACATTGTGTCATCAAGGACTTAGCACAGGAAGTCCTGGGCATGGCTGTTGTTGGCATTGACCAAACCTGACTCTGGCATTAGGGGTGGGATTAAAGGGGAGGAAAAGGGCTGGTTTGTATTTCTTTACGGAAGCAGGTTCCAGTTTAGCTGGTGAAATGAGCTGAAATGGCATGAGACAGCTTTAGCTCTTAGCTGGTGTGGGCTCTAAGGGCACTGAGATCGAGGCCGGGGAGTGAGTCAGTGGTTGCCGATACTACCATTGCTGTTGCTTTGGGTAAATGTTAGGCGCTTAGGCCTGCAGTGCAAAAGGCTCATTTGGGGTACAGTGCTTGGCAAATCAGAGTCTGTATGGCAAGACAGATTTGTGCTGGATTTGAGTATCAGGTACCTGTGTGGTTTCGATTGTCTCACAGAGGCACGGGGAGAATTTTCTTATCATATTATGCATATGATACATAGTCATTTGTTTTATTTTTAATGGCAGTTGAAAAACTAGTTTCATCCAGATCTAATTCACATACAATAAAAGTCAGCCCTTTAAAGGGCTTTAAAAATTATATTTAGAGCTGTATAATCGTTATGACTGGTAAGTTCGAGAGTTTTCTCATTACTCCCAAGGAAATCCTGTACCCTTTGGAGTCACTCCTGCTTCTGTCCCCTCCCCAACTCGTTTAGATTTTTTTTTTTCTTTTGAGTTTGCCTAATCTGTATTTGTGTAAACTCAATCATACAACATGTATCCTTAGTCCTTTTTCAAGTTGGTGGACACATTTTTTTTTTCCTCCTGCCTAGCTCTTAAAAATGGAGTTACTCTGCGGGTGGGAATGGCTACTCCCGGTCCTGTGAATCCGGAGGCGTCTTTCGATCCTTCTAAGACCCCAGTCATCGAGGGCTTCAGCCCCATGGTCTATAGTAACCCAGAGAGCTTCAAGGATAAATTTATTTGTAAGACTCGTGAGAACCCAATGGTCCCCATAGGCTGTCTCGGTACGGCGGCTGCCCTCACCTCCCAGATAATGATGCGCACCCGGATCGCTGCCCAGGGTTTCACGGTCGTTGCCATCTTGTTGGGGTTAGCAGCATCTGCTATGAAGTCTCGACCCTGAGTGTATGGCCGAGCCTTAAAAGTTACATGGAAATCATTATAAAACCCAGGAGCAACTAACGGCCCGGTCAGACTTATTCCCTCCTTTTCTGACAGTACCCTATTGTCATTTGGGTGAGGAACTGACTGATTTGGGGGACTGATTCCCTCCCCCGCCCCAATCCCAGGTTCACTTCAGTTGGGTTGCACACTAAAAATTTGTGATGCCTCCCCTTAATTACTTACTTAATAAAACCGTAATACACTTGTAAAAAAAAAAATGATGCTGTCAACTCTGTTACAAGTTTTTATGTGTGTGTGTGTCTGTGTCTGTGTGTGTTACAGCACATGTGTAGAGTAAGAAACAACTTCTGGTGTTAGTTCTAAGCTTACACCTCGTTTGATTTGTCTTTGAAGGCTAGCTGGACTGAGTGTCTGGCCATTCTGTGGTCTCTGCTTCCCATCTTGCTATAGGAACTCTGGTATTGTAGACCCTCAGGACTGTGTCTGGCTATATCTTGGTCCTGGGGATCCAAACTCAGGTCTTAATGCTTACATAGCAGGTGCTTTACTGACGGAGCATCTCCCCAGCCCTAGACTAGGTTTTCCGAAAGTCAGAGAAGGCACCTGGGGCCTTTGGGAGGTGTTGGCTTCAAACAGTCTGTGCTGATGAGCCATGGGACCCCTTGAGGCACAGTCTCTGTGTACTTGTGCCCTGCCTACTTTTAAACAACTCTCTGATGCAAGGTCTGATTATATCCCTTTGCTGATGGACTACTAAACTTCTAGCAAGCCGCACAGTTAGAAAGTGGCTGAAGCAGATCCTGCTTGGTGCTTAGATTTTCTGTAGCTTCCCAACCCCAGTAGGCCATTCAGGGGCCCAAAGGAGAAGCCTGTTGCAGAGCCAGCAAATGGGTCACCATGGGTCAGGCATGCATGTGTTGCTAGCTAGGATTTGTTGTAGAGTAAGGAGAGACGGTAGGGATGGGGAGCCCAAGCATGTGCTCCTGTGTCGTGACTGGAGAAAGTACCCTACTTTAGAATCATGATAGAGGCTGGATTCTTAGGGTAACCATTGCAACCTTGGATGAGCTGTCTTTCGAGCATCACCTCCCTCACCTGGAACTTGAGGCTTTTATCCTGGCCTGCTGCCTCCTTTGAGGCTGATATGAATGAAGGAGTGGAGAGGGAGACAGGGGAAGAGAGAGGGAGGGAGAAAGGGAGGGAGGGAGGGAGGAAGGGAGGGAGGATGGGGAAGGACAGGTGGGAGAAAGGACTGGGGAGGGAGGTGGAGTAGGAACTGACTGGAACCTGCCAAGCTCAGTGATGGTCCAGAGGGCAGAAGGACAGCTAGGGAGGAACTGTAGCAGTGTGGGCAGGTGGCTTGCTGGTTTGAAAGGCCATCCGGTGCCTACTTGGGGGGTTCTGGAACCTGCCAAGGCTCCTGCTAGTGAGCTGGCTGTAACCCAGCAACTATTGATTTTTCCTGGTATTTGAGTGTGAGCCTTTGTCTCTAGGGAAGAGCACAGCCTGCAGTGTGAGCACCTCCCCCATCTCAGAACACCCTCATCCCTACTGGGTATCACCTCCCCTGATAGTGAGGCTTTCCAGGGCTCTGGCACTCCATTGGTTGCCTGGCCTATCTGGCTGGCCTCTCTGTTCAAGTGACTGTGCTCTTTATCACTTGCAGCTTTCCTGGATTTTTCGAAAAGCTTGTCAGAAAATAAGAGACAGAAGCCTCTCCTTGGAGGGGGTGTTGTGATGACTGGCCTTGTTCTGACTCCACTATTTTGCAGGTTGTTATGAATCAGTCCTTTGGACTTTTTTTTTTTTTTTTTTTTTTTAAGTGTGATGAACACATCACACTTTAATATGAAAAGCCAGAGAAATGTGATGCAAATTAGATGCCTTTTAGAACACAAAGCTAGAATTCTCCCCGTCCACCTGAATCAGAGTGCAATTGCTCTTTTGTGTTTTCCTTCATTCTGCTCGGAGCCCCCACACAGACAGAGGTGAGCTGCCCTTCCTGCCCTGAACTTGCAGCTGCTTAGGTTACTGATATGGTCTCTGTACATTAAAGTGGTCAGACCCAGGGCCTAATGCTGAGCCAGAATCGGCCTTGATGATGCATTTTACCCGTGTTGATCTCAAGACCTAGAAAGGGGAACTGACTTACCCAAGGCCACACAACTTCTCCAAGTGTGCTGTTAAGCCTTCAGCCACTCATTCCTCTGGCTTATTCTCTCAGGTACTAAAGTTCTTATACTACACAAGCAGCATGTTTAGGGAACAAATATAGAAAAGTCAGCCCAATCCCTGGATGAACTTATGCTGGCAAAATGGGGAAGTTGAGTTTAGGAGGTAGATTAGGGAAGAAAAATAGTTCCTTCTATAATAAAATTTGCTGACATAATATTGAAAGTCACTGTCCTACTCATCCTTGGATGAGATAGGTCATATCCTGGGTGGTATCAGAGCTACAGTGTCCCCTCCCCTCCCCCCAGGATAAATGGGGATGAACTAGGGTTGGTTTGCCACTTAGAAAAAGAAGCTGAGCTGGGAGTGTAGCTCAGGGGTACAGAGCTTGCCTGGGAGGCACAATAACCTAGCTTTCCTCCCCAGCACTGCAAAAACCAAACCAACCATCAAACGTTCCATGTGTTATAGTCAGCCTTCATAAAGCAGCAGGGATGGTTGAAATGATACTAATAGGCAATCCTCACGCCTACTTTGAAAGACTGTTGAAAGATGTAAGAATATGCTTATGAGAAATTTAAAAATGTTCGCTAAACCATAAAATATAAACCTAAGAGAAAAATGATGAGATAGTGAGCTGGTTGTTACACCCAATTACACCCATATACACACCATGAGGCTCTCTACACCAGATTTCTCATATCTTTCTTTTATATTGTCTTCTGCTTTGTGTGTGTGTGTGTGTGTGTGTGCGCGCGCGCGCGCGCTTTTTACATTTTTTTTTATGTGTATTTGTGTTTTGCTTGCATGTATGTCTGTATGAAGGTAGAGTATCAGATTTTGGAGTTACTGACAGTTGTGAGCTGCCATGTGGATACTGGGAATTAAACTCTGGAAGAACAGTCAGTGCTGTTAACTGCTGAGCCATCTCTCCAGCCCCTGAAACATGTACTTTTTAATACTATTTTAATCCTCACTATAGCCTGATAAGGGATCCACACTTTAAAGTTTTCTTTTGCTAGTTGAGGAATCTAATATACTAAGCAATTTGCCAAAGGCCTAGTATTGGTAGGGCTGGATTCTAAGCCTTGGGGATCCAGAGTGGGCAATATCGGAGCTGGGGTCTAACTTACAGAGTGGTCTTTGATTCTTCCTCTTCATTTTCCTTTTCCTTTTTTTTTCTAGGAAACTTGAAAATACAGATTAAAAAAATGTTAAATCTTAATTTTCGCCCCCAGTGCTGGAGCCTTGTATGTACAAATTCTCTGAGCCTTGTCTCTAGTTTCCTTTTAAAATCCAGATTACCTTTGACAGTTCAGCAGTTAAAGAGCACTTGCTGATCTTTTTTTCTTTTATTTAAATATTTATTTATGTATTTATTATGTATACAGTGTACAGAAGAGGATACCAGATGTCATTATAGATGGTTGTGAGCCACCATGTGGTTGCTGGGAATTGAACTCAGGACCTCTGGAAGAATAGTCAGTGCTCTTAACCTCTGAGCCATCTCTCTAGCCCCGCACTTGCTGATCTTACAGAGGATCTGGGTTCAGTTCTCAGTACCTGCAGGGTGGTTCACAACCATCTGTCACTCTAGTTTCAGGGGATCCTATAACCAACCCCTCTGATCTCTGTGGGTACCAGGCATATGCATAGTAAATATACATACAAGCAGGAAAAATACCCATATACATAAAAAATAAATAAGAAATTAAAACCCCTAAACATTAAGACTTCCTTAAAAACTTTTAAACTTTAAAATCTGAAGTAATTTCTCACAGTTGCAAAAATAGAAGTTCCCAAATGTCTTTTGTTTAACTTCCCCAGATTACATAATATGGAAAATAATTAAAACCAGGGGAGTAGTAGTATTGATAAAATATAATAAGCCCATCTATAGACCTTATTTAGGGTTTCCCAATTGTTTTATCAGTGGCCTTGTCCTGGTCTGAGATGTAGTGAAGGAGCTTACATCATAGTGAGTGGTCATGTCCTTCAGTCTTCTGTCTGTACTAGATATGACTGGTCAGGAAGGAGGAGCATCAGCCACAGGCCCGTAGTAGTATTTTGAAATTTAGCCTGCTGCAGAGTGGGTCTCAGTCTCTGCTTAGGAGTACAAATCTCCTATTTTTAACCCAGCAAAAACATTTGTGGGGTTGGGGAGATAGCTTAGTGGTTAAGTACTTGCTATACAAACATGAGGACTGGAAAGCCCATGTAAATGAGGCCTGCTTATAATTTCAGCCTTAGAAGGCCCAGATAGGGGATCCTCAGAACAAGCTGTACAATCATTGTGTTCTGGGTTTGATTGAGAGACCCTGTCTCAGTAAATAAGTTGGAAAAACAATGGAGGAAGAGTCCTGATTTCAGTCTCAGGCCTCTTCATGCACTCACAGATGTGTACCCACAAATACCTGTAACTACATAGTGTGTGCAAACATGTATGCACACGTGAAAAAAATGGAAAAAGGAAAACAAAAACTTGAAGACCCTCCTCATCCTTTACTGGAGAAGGTGTCTGTTGGTTCCAACAATTTTTCTGGGTCAGTTGGAATCAGTTCTTTTTTTTTTTTTTTTTTTTTTTTTGTCTTTTTGAGGCATGGTTTCCCTGTGTGATTCTGGCTGTCCTGGCCTCCTAAGTGCTGGGATTAAAGTGTGAGCCGCCACTGCGCAGCTGAGTCAGTACTTATTTTTGCCTTTGGTTGGGCCTAACTCTGAAGTAGCCTAGAAGAGGATAGGATGGGTGTCTAGGTTCCAGGCTAATCACTTCTTCACGTACCCCTGAGGATCTCTGAAGACACATTGCCTTGTTTCATTTACAGATGTGGAAACCAAGTCTCAGGAAGTTCAGTGACTGCCCGGTCACACTAGGGAGGCAGGCCTCCTGTTTGAACTTGGGTCTGAGACCTGCCAAGCCTGATATTCTTTTTTTCTACATGGGAAAGTGATAACTGATTTTAGTTTTTTTCTTAAATTAATTAAATTTATTGTTATTAGTTTTATGTGTGTGTGTGTGTGTGTTTTGCTTTTTTCCACCTTTAATGTGGTCTCTGGGCATTGAATTTAGGCCATCAGACTTGCATTGTTAGGCAGCAAGTGCCTTAATTTGCTGAGTCACCTTGCTTGGGTCCTTGATTTCAGTTTTTAAAAATACCCTCTGAGAAAGCACAGAAGCCAGGTTTGGTGCTACATGGTTGAAACTCCAGCACTTGGGAGTCTGAGGCCAGCCTGAATTATAGAGAGATGTTGTGCTTCCAAAACAAAATAAAAACCCGGAAAAAGAAAGTGCAGCTAGAAAGTTTTAGGGCAGCTCTTCTGAAGTGACAGAGAACATTTGTCTACATTCATGGATGATTTGGGTGGCTCTGTGTGTAGTGTGTTCCCCATGACTTCATGGGGGGAATCTTTGAAGTCTGGGCTTCTGGGGTCACAGAGGTACCAGCAGCTCTTTCTTTTATTTTCTCTTTGTGAACGCTTTTGAGTAGTACCCTTGCAGAACATTTTTTTAAGATCCACACCCTCCCACTAGAAGGTGCTAATTGAATTAAGTCACAGCTCCAAGGTCATGGTTCAAAGCTGGAATCCGGAGGCTGTGTCAAAAGGTATTGTACTGTATTGCAGCTGCCCAGATGCTGACCGCCATGCCTGTTGATTGAACAGGACTTCTTGTCTAATCCTAGGGGGTGAAAGTACAGTGTTGCCCATAGTCAGTAGCACCTATTATCCAGAGGGGTTGTATGTAAAGGTATATGTGTAGGTCACCTACTCATCTGCCTCACAGCAGGGGTAGACTTTGAGGAAGGATGTTCTCGGTTGCAAAGATAACATATGTCACAAGAGACTGGAGTTGCCCGTGGAGGGGTCCTTGGGAGGTGAGACTTCCAGGGTGAGCCTGGCATTTTGCCTGGGCCTTTACACAGGAGCTGCTTAGAGCCTTTCAGGTTTGCATTGAAGATGCCATTCTCCACAGTGGAAGGTCCAGGTTCCATATGGGCTCATCACATCTACCTATAGGCTGCCTTTATTTCTTTCAAATACATGGGTGGGATACTTAGTGGTAGTAGTACCATGGATCTGGTGGCTATGTAAGATTCCCCTTAGATATGCCTGCAAGCCTGTAACATCCAGCGGCCAGAGGTCAAGGCTAAATTCCAGTAAGAACTTGGGTACCTGCAGGAGCAAAGGTAGTTACTAATTATACCCCAGTGGGCCTGAGAACCCACAGCCTCCCCTCTCCCCCAGTGTTTGGTAAGCATTTGTCAATCATTTTCTCCCTGGTGAAGGTCCATAGTGTGCCCAGGAGATGTGTACTTACTGTGTGTATGTGTGTAGGTGCCCATGCTCATCATCTGTGTGGCCTGACCTCCTGGTGCTTTGGGAGCCTGAGTGGTGACTGCATCTTGTCGATTTCGGTAGCAATGAGTGTGGCAGCTGTGTGGATAAATAAGGTGTAACATAGGGAGGGAACCAGTTGCCAGGTGCCTCTAGGCTTAGTAAGTTAAACAGAACCATGTGACAAATCCCGTGGGCAGGAACTCACAGATATGTACCCAGATCCCTCCTGCCCTACCCACTTCAAAGAAAGTTCCTTTCTCCCAGGGGTTGATCAGGTCCCCAGTCTCTGAGATCTTGGCTCTTGAGTTGGGGTGTTCTTTTGCATTTAAGTGTCTTGGATCATGAGGCTGGGAGTTGACTTTGCTGAGTTGGGCTGAGCTAGCAGGTTTTAGAATGTTCAAGGGCAGCCTGTTGTCCATCTGTCCAGATGAAAGAAGCTGTTAGGTTGGAGGGATCTGTATCGTTTGTGTCTCAGAGTTTGAGGTGATGGTGGTGGTGGAGGGCCTGGTGCAGGGAGGGGATTCCCTTTGTTCTTATGCTGTTAGGTGATAGCTGTAGTCTTTGGGCGGGGGTGGGGGGGGGTGGGGGGTGGAGGAGGGCACCCTTTCCTTCTTAGAACCATTTAGAGTCCCCTGAGGTTGAAGAACTGTTTGGGTCTGTCTCATTCTTTGAGGGAAAAAGGAGTATCAGGGTGAGGCAAGATTGGAGAATCTGGGCTGAACAAAGTCAGAAGTGTTTTTCTTGTGGGACTCATTATGCCAGTGACTTCAAGAAGGAGTTAAAATGTGTCTCTGTGCTTTTATCTCACTGTGTCGTTCGTGTTTTCAGGAATTGGAACTGTTTGGCTCCTTAAATATTTATTGAGCATCTACTATGTGCTAGTGACTGCTTTAGAGGCTTGGACTACAACAGTGATGAGTTCAGACCAGCATCCTCGCCCTGGCGGAACTTACATTCATGCTAATAGGAGGGATGACCTGATCTTATTAAATCCCTACAGTGTGTTCAGGCCTATGAGTTTCACACTTACCTTACTTGAGTCTCATATAACCTGGTCAAGTACATGCACCATTTTAAAATTTTATTTCTTTTTAATTATATGTATGTGTGTGAGTATGTGCATATGAGTCTAGGTGCCGGTGGAGGCCATATGAGGGTGTCAGGTCCCCTGGAGCTGGAGTTACAGTGGTTGTGAGCTGCCATGTGGGTGCTGGGAACTGAACTTGGATCCCTTTCAAGAACGGTATGCACCTTTAATTGCCGAGGCATCTCCCTGCCCACAGGCACCATTCTAAAGCTTGGATAACAGACTGGAGGAGTTGAGGCCTTGTCTGTTTTGGCTGACTTGTTCGGCTTACGCCTCTGATTGTGAGAGTTGGTGGTGAGGCAACACTTTGGAGGAGGCTTTAGGGTCTGCTGTAGGATGCTGCAGATCATGATACTATTGGCCCACTGCATCCCTTTATGAGGTCTGATGGAGAAGTTTTCCAGACCCTGAGTCAAGCAGGGAGAGCCATGTTTCTCCAGAACGGCCAGGTGGTTTTCATGTTCCAGGAACCAGTGTCTTGTGATTGATCATGTTTCTCACTAGCTTTGTTTACTAAGTGCCTCAGAACTAGATGTGTTGCCCATCTTGACGCTTCAGCGGGAAGAGAGCATGTGGTGCTAGTTTCTAGGTGCTAATCCTCCCCCTGGCTTTATTATTTTCCCTACTCTCATCTTCTCCTGGCTTGATTTCTTTGTTCATTTGATTTTTTTTTCCTGGTGTGTCTGTAGTTTATTTATATTATTTTAGTCACTGTAAATACTTGATAGAATAGAGCTGGATCTATCTAAAATTTAAGTGTAATGGTAAGTTGATGAGAACATAGGAACCCGGGTTCCAACAGAGCTTGGGCTCCAGGCTCTGTCCCTTTCCGAGTCAGAAGCTCCAGCCAGGTTCCTTTTTACTGAGAGTTAGTCTGTTTTGCCTTTGCAAGGCCTTTTATGGGTTTCAGAGGAAGTTGGTCTAGCTGTATTGGAGGTCTTTAGTGGTTTGAATTGACCTAAATGTCACATACATGACTGGAAGGTGGCTCTGAGGTGTAGCTTCCTTATTAGGAAGGGTTTCTCAGCCTCAGCCAGGAAGGCACTGTGCTAGTTAGCATTGTGTTGAATTGACACACACTAAGTCATCTGGGAAGAGGAACCTTAAGATCACCCCTTCACACTGAACTCTAAGCTGTAAGCCTTTTTCTTCCCTAATTGCTTTTAGTTATGGTCAATAGAAAAGCAATAGAAAGCCAACAGGGACAGATATGATAGCTTCTAACTACTGCTTGCTGGGCATTGGTCTCTATGTGGAGACCAGTGCTGTATCCCACTGTGTCTTCCTCACAGCCCTCAGTGGGGCTGGTAGAGTGGAGAAAGAGGGTATCGACATAGAAGCAGGCCTGAAGAGGTCCAGGGGCTCCTACTAGGCAATGGCTGAGGCTGCATCCCAATATAACGCCCGGCACCTGCTAAGCCAAGCAGCCCCTGTGGGAGCTCAGTGAACCATTGGGGGCGGGGTGGGGAAGGAATGAATAAGAGGCATGGGAAAAGTTTAGGATTTGAGGGTTAGATGAAGAAGGGACCAAGTGCTGGCCACAACTCTGTGTGGGTAAATGATGTCTCTCTTTAAAATTAAATGCTTGCCTGAATTCCTGTCCTGTCATTGTCCCAGCAGTGGGGTGAAGAACCTTGTTTATATATTCGAAAGAAGTTAAAACAGCTAGTTCAAGGTCAGAGACATTAGGTAGCAGAGCCATGGTTTTCTCAGGAAGCCGACCCTACCGTGTTGTTATATGACCACATTGGATAGAACCTGGGTCTGTTTTGGATGCTGATGTGTGTATAGTGGTCTGATAGGGGCTCAGAGACCTAGAACTTGGTTGGGTAAGAAGAGCCTTGGGATGCTGAATTTATCTGTGTGCTTTGTTTTTGTCGCTGTAAGATGGCAGTACAGTACAGTGTGCTACCGGGACGTGGGGTGGGGTGGAATTGAGGATAGATGCATGTGTGTTGCCATGGAAATGCTTGTGCTGTGTGAGCTAGACACTGAAAGCACACATAGTAACTGTTAAGTTGGTTGGAATGGCCACATACATCATCTCCAATATGCAGCATCAGCTTATCTGGGAACAAGAACCTGAGTTTCTTTCTGGGCCTACCAAACAAGCCACATGAGCCTCAGATCGTTTGTCTGTGAGAGGAATACAGCTAGCTGCCCTCAGCTGGGAGCACTAGATGCAGAGAGCACCTTGCACAGCTGTGTAAGGCCCATCATCTGCTAACAGGCTGTCTGTCCTGTGGAGGATGGACAAGGGGACAGCTCAAGGTGTTGCAGTTTTGAGAGCTCTGGGAAGATGCTAGGCCATCAGTGAGCCAAAAGACAGAACCATTGGACAGTGGACATTGTTTTGAGATTGAGTCTCATTCTGTAGGTCAGGCTAGTCTTGAATGTGCGACAATTCTTCTGCCTCAGCCTCCCAAGTACCGTGCTTACAGATGTCAGTCACTACGCCCACACAGACTTTATAATTTTAAAGGTATTTTATAAACTCTAAAGTGCTTTAGAGATACATTCAGTGAGCCTCCCCCAATACTGATAGGAACAAAACCAAAATACATAAAAATGGATAGGTCTGCCATAGTGGGGTAACTATTGACAAAAACTCTTCCAGCCTTTATAATCAAATTAAAAACAAGAAGACAAAACAAACAAAAAACCCAGGGCCTTGCTGTGCCCTGTGTGATACTCCTGCCTGAGGGCCCTGAGTTCCAGGATTACAAGCCCCAGTCAGTGTTGGAAGGAAAATATTTTAGAACTTTGTACATTATGGAATCTGTTCTGCACCTTTTTCTTCTCAGTTTGTTGAGTTTATTTTGTAAAGTCCTGACACAGTGCTGAGCACAAGTTACATATCTGGGATGCTGTGTGGAGCTCACAGTGTGTTCGCTGTGGCGAGCTTAGGTGTGTGGGGGGGCATGGGAAGCATGAAACCCTGCTGAGGTCTTGTGAGTCCCTTGGGGGAAATAGCTGGTAGGGCTGGTGGGATGGCTCAGTGGGTATGGGCGTTTTCTGCCTAGTTAGTGACCTGTGCTCAGTCTCCCGAACCCACACAGTGGGAGGGAAGAACCCACTCACATGTTGCCCTCTGATGGTCGTCGGTTATGCTATGCTTGTGCAGCTGGGTAACAGCAGCTAAGTGTGAATATAACCACGCTGCCTTTGTAGGTTAGAAATGAGTGCAGGAGGGACAGGTTTATCGGACACAGGGCCCTGAGTGAGTGCCAGCCAGCCAGGGGCAGGTAATCCAGATCTGCATGGTGGCGCCTTTTATTCTTGACGAGATTTGGATTTGAGTGTCAGCCCCTTTTATTAACTATTTCGTAATTACCTGGTACAAACTGACCAGTCTCTATTCACCCAAATGGCAGGTGCCCTGGAGGGTGGACCAGGGGCTTTCTTTCTGTACCCCCTCCCTGCTGCTGGTTGACTGGGAGGGGTCAGGGGAGTCAGATTACCTGGACTGTAGATTTTTTTGGCTCACTGTGAGTAGAAGTGAGAGGGGGGAGGAGGAGGGGGGGAGGGGAGGAGAGAGAAGGCTCTGGGCGGAGGCAGTGGAGGAAGGCTGTGGGTGCTGCTCTGCCCCTGCCTTGGGACAAGCTTTGGGTGCTCTCCCTCTTCCTGGGTATGTGGTCATTTCTGTCACCACTTAATCACCTAGAAACCACCTGCTACTCTGTAACTTCTTTTCCTGAGCTTGAGAAGACTGTTACAATGACAAGCCTCAGGAAGGGCGGCTGGCCCTGTTACATATGTTCAGTAAACTCTTGCCCAAGACTGAAACAAAGTGACCAGGGTTAAAAGATGGAAGAAAGTTATGATGGACGTTTGGCCAGGGCACCAACAAGGTCTTTAGTTGACCTGTTCCCAAGGTACTTTAGTTACCGTCCTCCCCTACTGCACCCCCCCCCATGCTGTCACATGTCACATTCAGCCCCCTCCCCTCTTTCTCTCTCTCTCTTTTTTTTTTTTTTTGAGACAGGATTCCACTATGTAGCCCTGGTTTACCTGAAACTAGCTATATAGACTAGGCTGGCCTTGGACTCACAGAGATCTGCCTGCCTGTCTTCAGATTGCTGGGAGCAAAAGTGTGCACCACTGTGTCTGGCTCTTTCTCTTTTGTTTGACAGTTTGGGGAAGTTGATTTGCTTTTAGAAATCGGCCTCTAACCTGGGCACAGTTTGATATGACTTTAATCCAAGCACTTGGGAGGCAGAAGCAGGTGATCTCTGTGATGAGTTCAAGGCCAGCCTGGTCGACATACTGAGTTTCACGACAGCCAAAGCTACATAGAGACTCTGTCTCAAAATAAAACAAACAAACAAATAAAAAGAACAAGACAGAAGGACTGGAAATTTGAGTCTAGCTTAAGACAACATATCGAAACACTGTCTGGGGGAAGAAAATAAAGTAAAAAGTAAATCAATGTGTAAGCATGCTCCCACTGTACACGGGTGGGAGGTTATCATAGCTGTGCAGAATCAGCGGCCTGTGTGTGTGTGTGTGTGTGTGTGCACAGCAATAGTCCTGGGGCAGGACAGCTAGGGACAGAAGAGGAGCCATAAATTTTTCAGGAAAAGTTTGTTTTGGTACTTTGTTACATTTACTTTGCCTTACATATTGTTTAAAAGAGGGATTTTTTAATTTTTTTTTTTTTTTTGTTGCTAAAGGAAAAGGAACTGTGTATTTGAGATAAGGAGTAAAATAAAGTGAAATAAATAATTGGGTTTTGTGGCTATCAAAGGCACATGATTTCTGAGATCACTATGTTTGTGCACTGTTCCAGTATTTATACAGAAATAGAGAATACAAAGTGCGGACATGTCCTGAGATCTTGGTTGAATTTTCACTTATAATAGTGTTCTTTTTCCTTTGTTTCACTGAGCTGAGTTTAGTGATATTTCAGAAGGGTTCAGCCAGTAGCTCTCCAAAGACAATAAATATTGCTTTGTGGGAAGGTCTCCACCCTGTCCCTTACTTGGTGACCATTAAATGGCAGCCAAATGTCAGCACCCATTATGCAAATGTTGGGGTAGACAGATTTGAGTCAGTGCCTTAGCTTTCGGGTTGACATACTGAGAATTCTGGTGGTGGCGATAGATGGTGTTGACCTGTCAAGTGGGGTGTGTGTGAGGGGGTGGGGGCATGGGGGTGTGAGGGTGCTTTTGCGGGGACCTCACTTGTCTTTCTATCACCTTGTTGGCAAGGCTCCCCTTTTCTTAGTAAGTCATTTGACATTCCCAGGGCTGCTGGGAAGCTTGTAAACTGTCTTCTACGAAGCTCATATCTAGATTTTAAGTTTCCAGAGCTTGGGGAATTTTGTTTACCTGCTTCCGTGAAGCTCACATCTGGGTATTTTATAACTGAACTTGGTGCTGTTGGCTGCCAGAGCAAGTGTCCATGTTGCAGCTGGTCATGGTTCAGTGCTGCAGGTGGGAGCAGCTGAGCAGGCCCTGGCTTTAAAATCCTCTGAAAAGTGCACTGCAGCTCTTGTCCCCTGTCGCCGGCTTCTAGCATGGTGCTTCCAAAAGCACCATTGAGTTGTATCTTAGCTCCAGACTCCTTTTTCTGATTCTCATTGGTGTGGAGGTGTTTGAGCCCAGCAGCATGGGGACAAGTAATAATAAATGACAAGCCAAGGGATTTAGCTAACTCACCTTCGATTATCTGACTTTGTTTGGAGTTATACATGCCAGAGTTGGGTGCAGAATGATTCCCAATGGGCAGAATGACTTCTGGAACATTTAAAAAAGAACAAGTGGACATGCTATTGTTTTGTGATGGAAGGGGAGGCTAGGCACAGCACTGAACTGTTAACAAATGGTTAGGCTTTGTGCCTCGTCCCTTTTTAGAAGCTTTCCTGGGTGTACGAATGAAGCTGAAAATGGATATGTCTGAAGGATAGCTATATCAAGAATAGATGATAAGGGGACTGGAGAGATGTCTCAGAGGTTAAGAGCACTGACTGGCTGCTCTTCCCGAGGTCCTGAGTTCAATTCCCAGCAACCACATGGTGGCTCACAGCCATCTATAATGAGATGTAGTGCCCTCTTCTGGCCTGCAGGCATATATGCAGGAGGAACATTGTATACGTTAAAAATAATAATAAAAAATAGATGATAAAATTTAGACCACTGTTTAGATAAATGTGCACAACATACTCCACACCCCAAGTAGCTATCACTGCAAAAGTAAGCTGGCAAAGGTCCTTTACTGTGGCCTGGCAAATTCAACATTCCATTGTGATTTCTAATATCATCATTTGGTTTTGTTTTCAGTTTTACAGTTCTTTGCTTTTCAAGTGAAACTCTTGAATACATTTCATTTATCAAACAATCCATGACACTATTCCCATTTCTGCCTAAAATTAACAAGTGTTTTCTTGTGTGAGATGACCTGAGAACCCTGGCTACAGAGCCAGGCTGCCTCAGTTCAGACATCTGCTCTCCTGTCCCTGTTGACATTGGTGGAGTTACTTAGCTTTTCTGTGCCCCCAGTTTGTACTCTGTAAAATGGGGAGAACAGAATGTCTGCCATCAGGTTGCTGTGAGAGTTAAACATATCAGACTGTGCAATGAGCAAAGAGTTCAGTGCACATGGTAAGTTTTATTCATATTGATTATATAAGATGATTAAGATTCGCTGTAGGGCAGTGGGAACAGTGCTGGTCTGGCAAGTCTGGAATCCGGCTTTGCCTGTCTTAAGCTGTGTGTCTGTGGCTCAGCTCCTTTTCTTAGGTTCTGATTTCACACCTGTACAATGAAATTTGACTTGAACAACATTTTTTCTTAGACTCTATAGTAACGGTAACTACGGCAGGCAGACTAGAACCATGTGACAGAAACCTCTAGACTTTTGTCTTTGCTATAAGTTTCTTTTTCTTTTTCATTTAATGGATTTGGGGTAGAGAGAAAAAAAGTTATCGTGTGTGTATGTGTGTGTGTGTGTGTGTGTGTGTGTGACAGAGAGAGAGAGAGAGAGAGAGAGAGAGAGAGAGAGAGAGAGAGAGAGAGAGACTGAGAGACTGAGAGACTGAGAGACTTTGTGTACTGTGGTAAAACAAAAGTGTGAAAGTGGCTGAGATGACCCAAGGACTTTTGGGGAGAAGACTCAGGAAGATTGTGGGTGCATTGAGGGGAGACTGGCAGGTGTGGGTGGAGTCAACATTTCTTGGGAAGAAGAATTTGAAGACTGAAGATCACACGATTTGGCTTCAGCTAATGTCATATGGAAGAGGTAGCTGCTGCTAACTTTGAAAGGTTAGGATGTGCTTTTCTTAATAGAGGGATACAAATATCTCATATGAAAGTATCAGGCTTTTTATTTGGATAAGGGGACCAGAGTTTTAGGGGAAATCATACAAAAACACAGGAAGAAAACTGAGAAAGAAACTCAGCTTGCCGTCCTTCTCCCCATTTGAGCAGTGACCGAGTGGGCCAGAACTTGGGGGGCCTTGCCAGCAGCTCCACTTACTTCCTCCTGCCTTTCCTTTCCATTCTGATAATCACTAGGAATTTCCCCAAACCGGTTGCCCATTCGCTCACTGGCATTACCACCCAGAGATGAGGCGCTGCCTTGCCAAGTGGGAAACCATTCACAGGCTGTATTTGTGGCTCTGAGTCAGACTGTTTCCCGGGCTTTAGAACTCTGCACTCACTAAAGTGGAATTTGGCTGAGACGGTTCAGTGGGGAAGGCATTTGCCACCAAAGCTGGCAGCTTAAGTTCAGTCCCCAGGACAGAACAAGAAAACTGATTCCTCCGAACTGTCCTCTGGCCTCCACATGCTGTGGCGGATGCACCCTTTGCCCTCCACACAATAAATAAGTACAAGAAAGTGTAATAGGAATTTATTTTGCAGTTTTTTTTAGTTGTGGTGATCTTATTTTATTTTTGATCACAACAAGAATATTGATCATTTGTACCCTCCTGAGTCACTTCATAGGTCTTAGAGGCTCTCCATCAACCTTGCCCAGTGTGTAAGTGCAGGTATATGCATACCATAGTGCCTTTATGCTGGTCAGAGGACAACCCCAGGTGTCCACTCTTGTTTTCCACCTTGTTTGACATAGCTGGCCTGAGTTGTGTGTGTGTGTGATGTCTCTGCTTCTCCGCCTTTTCACAGGAGTGCCAGGATTACAGATGTGTGCTGTGCATCTTTTGTCAGGTTTGTGTGGCAAGCGCTTCACTCGCTAAGTCACCCCCTGCCCTGCCCCAAAGCCCTCTTTCAAAACTCATGTCCAGTGTTCCTGCAACAGGCCTCCCACCCCAGCCTGCCCATGAGCACATTTCTCCCACACCTTCAGTCACTGGCTTTCTGTGTTGAGGGTTTGTTGTTTTGTTCTCCAGCGAGGCTGCTTGCTCACTGAAGACTGGAGCCACAGTTACATTTCTTTTCTAGCCTGTTCAGCTTTTTCTAAAGAAAATCAGAGCCATGGAGTCGATCCTTGAATCTGTCACAAATGGCTGGTGCTAACAGGAGTAAACATGCTGTCCTTATACCTCATTGTGGGATGCTGTGTCAGCTGCCTGGACTCCTAGCTGGAGAGGGCTGAACATTTGGTGGTGCGATGTGTGTGGAGCGCTAGCTTCACGCGTGAGCTCCTCTGTCATCTCCTGTATTCCATGTGGCATCTAAACCTGGGCGACCTGCAGTTTTCTCATTCAGCTGTTCTTTTGAGCCCTGCTAGAAAGGTCTGACACACAGTAGATACAGGAAGAGCCCAGAGTATAGAGTCCTGAGGTACCAGAAGAGAAACAAGGATATATTAGGTTTCTCTAGGCTTGCTGTCCCGGCCTCTGGAGGAGCATTCTGATTTCCCTTAGCAGTGCCGTCTGGCAGGGCCTAAAGGTGTACTGAAGTGAGGTGCTGGGCGGGCTGTCAGTGATCTTGTGGGTGGGCTATAGGATCCGAGTGAGGGGTGAACACCCAGAACTGGAAGGATCACAGCCTTAGTGGGCTGATAATCTATGCTAAATGTCACAGGAGTTGGCAAATCTTTTGGAGGGTGGTAGATAGCCTTTGAAAGATGCCAAGTTACTAATGGACGTGGTTCTCAGTCTTGAAGATTCAAAAGAGATAATGTTGTGGGGAATGGAGGTTGTTTGCCTGCTCTAAAGGGAACATTTCCAAGTTAACGTCTTTGTGGTCTTATAAGTGTAGCCCCAGAAAAAAAAATGCACATTTTCAGTGTGAAGTCTCTTGTTTCAAAAATTGTTGGTCATTCAACTACATGCCTGCTGGCTTCTGAAGGGGACGGGGGCTTGTAAAGGCTGGGAATGTGTGTGTGTGTGTGTGTGTGTGTGTGTGTGTGTGTGTGTGTGTGTGTGCACAGAGCCTCCCTTCCTCCCTCCCTCCCTCTGTCCCTCTCTCTCCCCTCTATCATAGGGCCAGTAGTTGGGTGCCATTCTATTATCCAGATTTTCAGATTCCAGTCACCACAGAGATGAACATGATGTGCAGAATAGGCACAGTTGGCCCTAGGAGGGCATTGATGATGAGGACCAAGTTCTTTGCCTTCAAGAAAGCCTTCTGTGCCCCCCCCACGTCTCTAGTGCTGCCCCCTCATTCTTGCTACAAGTTTGAATTTCCCTGCCTTAAATTCTTGGACTTGTATGGCGTGTAGGAGGGATATAATATGAGTGATACTTTGGCTTCTCTGTGTGGCCTTGACCTCCCACCCCAGTGTTTTCGCCTAAGCCCTTCGAGACACCCAAGACTTCAGCTGCTATAAAGCAGTGGGTGTTCTGAGACGTGCAGTTTCCCTCCCTGGCTTTACTCATGTTGTCCTGTCTTCCTGGAACACACCCCCTTCAGTCTGTGGAAATCTCCCCCCCCCCCCAACTCTGCCTTCAAAGACTCAACACAAAGGCATATTTTCCCAGAATCCAGCTGCCCTCCTCACTCTGTAAATTTGGAATCAGTCATGACTTTCTCTCAGCTTCCATGGCACTTGCCTGCGTCTGCAGCACAGCACTTACATCATGACTCTTCAGAGGCCTGAGGTCTTCCTAGTTGATGAGGTCATCATGGAAGGTTCACATCTGACTCATCACATGGCCCCTCAGGGTTTGTTAACCATCGATGAAATAAAAAAATTTTTTTTTGTTAGATATGCTTGATGTTGGTTAATAGAGAACTGTCCCTAAATGAGGAAGCTGTGGAAGGTCTACAGAGGAGCCTAAGCAAGAGGTGGTGGCTGGATCAGAGGTGTGAGGAGGAAGGAGCGGGGGAATCCAACTTTGCTTCAGCCTGTGGCAAGAGTCAACACTGTCCATCTCCCCTACTGCATAACTCTTGTTGAATCTCTCTTCAGGGATTGAAAGCTAGGGTTTTGGTTCTGTACTTGACACCTATAGGGAGCTGAATGCAGAGACAGAACCAAGCAAGCCTAAGTCTGCCCTTTATTCAGCTGGGATGGTTTCCATATAAGTACTTCTTCCTGTGTGTGCACTCACCATGGTGGTGTATGTATGTTTTCTAAGGTGGTGAGCAGGGAGGGATTGCTTAGGCTTGGGTACTCCCAAGAACAATGAGAAGGGGCAATGCATTATCACAAGAACCCTGATCAAGAGCTTAGAGAATTGGATTCCAGGAGCAGATCTGCCTCTTTTTAGCCAGGTGCCTTTTAGTGAGACTCTCGGCTCAGGATCTGTTTCCTCAACTGGCCTAAATGGTAGCTTGGATCCTTTTGGGCTGTGACAGCACATGACTCAGGGTAGGCTGTCATCACTGTAGGCTTGTAAACCCATGTTACTTCATTTCCCAGCACACAAAATATGCACCCGCCCAAAACAAGAGTGAGCGTGGGATGGCTGAAGGGCTCCTTTGAAACAAGATTTCAGGAACATGGTCAGATGTAGGTGAGTTTCAGAATCCCTTTGACATACAGTCAGAAAGATTTGAGATAGGGTGAGATTCCAGGACAAGCATGTTCCTATGAAAGGAAAGGCTACCAGGCACCACTCACAGTGTGGTCCTGATGCTGATTTGGTCAGGGTTTCTGTATTGCTGCTAATATTGAGGAACTGAACCCTAAACAATAGAACAAAACAGAATAGGTCAAGTTGTTGAGAAATGTGGGACATAGGCTGAGTGTCTGTTGTAAGGCATAAGGAAGTTGTTTCTTTTATGATCCTTTCCAGGGGTCTTGACCAGGGCTTCAGTGGGTCTATTTTAGTAAGTGAGCAAATGTGGGTGGTACTATTTTTATCTTTCTTAGATCTGTTTGAAAACCTGGCCCAGTTTCTTAAAACTTTTTTAAAAATGTGTGTGTGTGTGATGTGTGTGTGTGCACACACACGTGCGCATGCGCTCGCTCTCGTGTGCTTGCCCTCTAGCACAGTAGAGAGCATATGTGGAGGTCAAAGGACAGCTTACAGATGTCAGTTTTCCTGCCTCTTGTGTTTGGGGAGTCAAACTTAGGCCGTCAAGGCTTGGCTGCAAGTACCTTTATTTGCTGAGCCATTTCACCAGCCCTGTGGCCTTTCTGTTCATCCAGGAGTACTTCTGTAGGTGCCATTGGTCATCTGGCCCTTAAGAGCAGTGAAAAGGCCCAGGCAAAGGTACTGTTTCCTAGTTGACTGGTAGACTCAAAGACGGTCAGTGTATAACTGGGCTGGGACTCAGTCAGGAGTCACCCTAGAGAAGGCTGGCACCGAGAAGAGTGAAGTGCCCCAGCTTTCCGTGGAAAGGAAAACATATCCTGTCTAGCGACCCATCTCCAAAGCCAGCATCTTATTGGATGCTTCTGTCTTACTGATAATGACTTTGGACAAACTGGCTTCTCCACCTTTGTTTCTTCATCTATAAAAATCAGGTGGGTGAGACCTACAACCCAAGATTGTGGAAACTAAATAGGATTACATATTCAAAGCATTTGGCAAGTTTGTAACTTTTTCTAACAAAATTGGCTCACTTTGTAGCCTTGGCTGGCCTTGAACGCACAGATAATTAAAGGCTTGCACCACCTCACCAGCTTTCACTGTTTTTTTTTTTTTTTTAAGTCTAGCTGTCTGTGGTGAATGAACATGAAGGAGACTCTGCAGGTGGAAGGACAAGCTATCCAGTGTTAATAACTCCACAGCTGCCTGGGTCTCTAGGACAGACACAAAGGAAACCTCCTTCATGTCTTGGGATATGTGCTGTTTCACCTTATTTGAAGCCCAAGGCCCTTGTGGTTTATCCTTCCATTTTGTGCTTCTGATCTTGGCATGAGCCCTGAGCCATGTCTTTCTTAGAGTGGGGAAACAGAACTGAAGTGTGGGTTGTTTCTGTCTCCACATCTTAATTTCCTCTCCCAGTGTCCAGCCTGAACCTGTGGACCTAGTGTGCCCATTATCGAATTCATGAAAAGTCTCACATATCTCTGGCTCAAGTGAATTTGCTATGTAGCTGAGGTTAACTTTGAACTTCTGACTCTCCTGCCTTCATCTCCCAGGCACTGGAATTACAGACTGTGTTGGGAGTTCATATGTGCTAGGCAAACCTTCTGCCAAGGGAACTACATCCCAAGCTAGAGATTTAATGTAAAAGATCTTGGTTGTTTAAAGAGGCTCAGACTTGGTTTGTTTTTAACTCTTGTGGGAGGGAACCCAGTTCATTGCAAACCTGATTTAGCTCTAGGGTCACCAATTGTTGGCCTATGTTTACTTTCATAATGGAGAGAAATTAAATTATAAACAAGGACTACAATGAACGGAATTGAACTTAAGGCACACTTTTTAGTTATGAGACATACTAATTTCACACCTCTTTCTGAGTTCGGAGACTGATCTGTGGCACGGGTTGTGTAGTACCATGGCTTTGAATGCTGATGGTTGGAGGGGCCCTCTGCTGGGAGCCGCAGTGGTTTGTGGTGGGACCACCTGCCTGAGCATCTCCATTCATGGCTGTTGGATGTGAGCTCATCTTTCTGGGCCAGGTGTGTTAATTGTGTATCATGACTTCACTGGATATTGGTCTAGTTACTTCCTGAGCCATAAAGAGTTATTATTATATAAAGGAAAATATTAAATATTAAAACTAATGCTCGTGTAAAATTCAAGAGGCTGGGGATCTAACTCACTGGCATAGCATTTGTTTATTGTGCACAAAACCTGGGTTTGATTCCCATCAGCACACCTGGGTACACAAAATCAGAACTTTCCAAGTTCTTTTAACAAAATCCTTATTAATATTATTATTTTCCTTAATGTAGATAAAATGATTTGATGGGAAATCTCCCAACCTTGTGTACACAAATGGTGCTTGTGGATATTTTTTTTTTCTCTTTTGCTTATTTAGGATTTCTTTAGTGATACCTTTGTGACTGGTGTGGAAGCATGGAGGTCAGACCTATGAGATTTGGGCACTGAAGGCTCTGGTGGAGTGCACTGACTTGTATTTAGTAAACATCCAGCGTTAGCAAAAGAGAAAGAGTGAAATCTGTAAAGATGAGTACTACATTTTCAACTTGAATCTCTGCCCCTTTCTGTTCCATGTGGGAGGTTGAAAATATTTTCTGTAACCCACTCCCCAGGTTTCCCTCAATTTCATGAAGGTCCCTGTTGGGTGGCTCATAGTAAAACTAGGGGTTGGGGGCACTCTTCTGTTAGCATGAAAAGGACACAGGGTCTTGCTTGCATCTTGCTTGGGGCCAGTGACAGGGGAGACTATAGGAGCCCTGAACATTGAAATGTAAAGCAGATTTGTTTTCTGGAATGTTGGACTTTTATCTAGACAGATATTTTGTTCTTCATAGAGTTGTTTGGAAGGAAGGGACCTGGGCCAAGTGCTGCTCATCGTTTAGTTTTACTTTGGCCTTAGGTGGGATTAGCTTTAGCTGCTTTTTTAACAACAAGCCTGATTAATAGTAATTTAACAGACTTAAGTGATGGAAACTTAGTACTTTCTCATATACCACTATCGTGGAAGCGGCAGTTTAGGATCCTCAGAGGACCAAGGCCATTCATTATCTTCCACCTTGATTCACAGAGCTTTGTCACCTCTCTCTCTGGGCTGGCACCTGAACTCCAGCTGTCATGTCTGAGTGTTGGCAGGAGGTTGGGGAGAGCATCTCTTCTGCACCAATTTTTCTCCAGCAGTCTTCCTGGAAGTCCTGTGGAACACTTCTGCCTGCATCCCACTGGTCTTCCCATAGTCACATGTGTGCAGCTGTCAGCAAGGGAGGGTGTGGATGTCTGACATCAAAGTCAAACCACCTGTCAGTGAAGAGGAAGAAAAGAATTTGGTGGGGGGGGGTCAGCAAGCAGTGTTTGCAAAGTACTGCAGGAGGCGTGAGGGCTTGTGCAGTGCAGTCCTTCCTTCTCTTTTGCTTGTTTCTGGCCTCAGAACCACCTCATTGTTGTGTGCAGTGATCATGACCTATTAGGTCCTTGTTTTGACTGTGTGTGGGATGAGGATGAAGGGCACCCAGGGAAGGGGAGTTAAGGGTAAATAACAGTTATCTGTATGGAGTTGCAGATGAGCCAGGGGCCTGGGTGTCAGAAGATCTGGGTCAAGCTGGGCTCTTCACTGCAACCCAGTGAAGTCTCTTACTTCTCTGTACTTTATCAGAAAGACAAAGCATAAGACCACCTCATGGGCTGCTGTGTGGCTCCACCAACCAGTGTTGTGGAAGGCCCTGGTGGGCATGCTGTCCAGATCATTGGTACTCTACTATGTCAAAGTGCTTCCAACAGGTCTGCAAAGCTCCCTGTGACATGAGATCTCCACCTGTGGGGAGAAGAAGATCTTCGATGGAATAGCCTATGGGAGTTGTCTCCGTACCCAGGTTCAGAATCCTGAACTCTTCTGAAAAAGAAAATATTTATTTTTGTTTATTTTTTAAATTATGTGTATATGGGGCTGGAGAGATGGTTAAGAGGTTAAGAGTCCTGGCTGCTCTTCCAGAGGTCCTAAGTTCAATTCCCAACAACCATGTGTTGGCTTACAACCATCATGATGAGATTTGGTATCTTCTTCTGGCATGTAGGCACACATGCCAGAACACTGTATGCATAATAAATAAATAAATGAATATTTTAAAAATTATGTGTATGTGGTGTATTTGTGTGTGGATGTGTGCACATGAATGCAGTACCCATGGAGGGCAAGAGGCAATGGGTCTCCTGGAGCTGGGGTTGCAAGTGGCTGTGAGTGGTCCATTGTGGGTATTGAGAATTGAACTCAGGTCCTCTGCAAAAGCAGTACTGACTCTTCACCACCGAGCCATCTCTCCAGGTCTGCTTCTTACCAGTATGTGGACAGTTTTGTTCCAGAGGGAACAAAGCACTGGAAACATGCACTGTTTTGCTCTTCTGATGCCTTTTGAAGGGTGTGTGTGTGTGTTTGTGAGTATGTGTATGTGTATATGTATGTATTTATGTATATATGATGACTAATGAGTAAAATGTAACTATTTTGGCTTTTGAGACAGGATATTCTAGTATAATCTAGTTTGCTTTGAACCTATGATTCTCCTTCCTCAGCCTCTCCAGTGCTGGAATTATAGACATGCCCTAATATTTTAAGCATTCTTTGACTTATACACGATCCCATCTACTAACCCACTGTATTAGAACCAAGCACCATGTTAAAGACAGGTTCCCTGTCAGAAGGTGGTCATTGGTCTTGAGGATGAGTTAAGGTGACTGACTGTAGACAGCTACTGGTTCAATGCTCAAGCTTTGTCAGGGTTCCCTGAGGGCTGATTCAGCCCCTTATGTCTCTCCCAGCCTGTATCAGATACTTTTCCGGGCTGGTGACTTTATTTTTTGACTTGATGGTTTTGAAGGAGGGAGAGGAGAAGAGCTTTGGATTAGCAGTAGGGAAGGTGTGGAGGTGACCCCAATTCTGCATCTCTGTGGTGCAGATGCGCCGCCTGCTAACTGGCTTCTCTTCAGTGCACACTGGGCAATGTGCAGCAGAAACTTGTGAAGGCTTCAACTTTGAACCTCATGGCGCTGATGCAGAGTGGAAGCCTTTTCCCTGATGGAAAGTAACCTTTGAACTTTGCCTGAATTGAAATCTCCCTTTCATGCCTGTCCCATCCTTGTTTGGATTTTAGCCCTGGCCACCCTAGGATGGCTTTTGGTACTCTGTCCAGAAGAACTTGGCTGGAGCAAATGAAGAACAAATGACGATTCACAGTTCATTCCGTGCTCTCCATTAACTGACCTGCTTCTCCTTTTGGCCTTAGGGGAAGTCTGTAAGAAAGCAGGGTGCTGGGCTGCAGAGATGGCTCAGCGGTTAAGAGCACTGACTGTTCTTCAGGAGGACCTGAGTTTGATTCCCAGCAACCACATGGCAGCTAACAACTGTCTGTAATTCCAAGATCTGACACCCCTACACAGATATACATGCAGGCAAAAACACTCATTCACATAAAAATAAAGAAAGCAAGGTGCAGAGTTTAGGCCTTGATTTCACATCCCCTTGATTCTGTTCTTCTTAATTTTCACTTAAAGATGAAATGACACAGTGACTGTGAAAGCAAACAAAGGTATTAGTGGCTGTTATTGCAGTTGCATTAGAAGACACTGTTGTTCCCTAGATCCTTTGCTGATTCTTCTCTGTGTAGCCTTACTGCCCTGGAACTCCCTTGTAGACAAAGCTGGCCTCAAACTCACATACATTCTCCTGCCTCTGCCTTCCTGGTGCTGGGGTTATAGGGATTTATCTTTATTTATGTAATAAATATTAGAACAGTACCTGGCACATGATTATGTACACTGTTGTGCAAACATACACACCCAGAGCGTGCCTGCTCTGTAGACATTAACTCATTTCACCTCCACTAGTTTTCCCAGTTTACAGATGAACAGAGTCAGGGAGATTAAATATAAGTCATCCAAGTAGCCAGAGACAAAATGAGAGTTTGAACCGGGGATCCTGGCTTTGGGTCTACTCTCTTCAGCATTTATATTCTAATGCCTGCTAGTTTCTTTAGTAAGGAATAATGACATGAGCCTGGGGATAGTCAGTTAGTGGGGTGTTTGGCTAGCATGCACAAAACCCTTGGGTTTAATCCCTAGTAATGTCCAAGGTATTCATCCTGGTGCATGCCTGTAATCCTAGCACTTGGTAGGTAGAGGCAGGAGGTCAGGAGGTCAGGGTCACCTTAGTTACATAGAAAATTAGACAGCTTAAAGTCAGCTGAGACCCTGTCTTGACAGGGACCATGATAATAGATACTGTTCTTTATATACTATGCATTATGCTGTGTATTTCAGATGCAGGAGTAATACCTCCATCCTGCAGGGTACTAGGAGACTTGTTTATATAGAAAGCCATAAAGGCTCAGAACCATTGAGTACTTTGTTCTGAGTCCAAAGCTAGTGGGTAGAGGGGAGGATTCAAATCTGACCTGTCTGTCTTCTAAGCCCTAAAGAGCTGTTGCATTTTTCTTTCCTGGTAACGTATCTGTCACTAGATACTTTCTATTCAGACCCAACTCATGGCCCATATCTCCCAGCAGAGCCATAGAGGGATAGTGACCACATTTCTCATGCCTGACATGAATCACCCAAGCAGCCCTCAAAGCCAGAGGCTTGGCCTGGAAAGCTCTTAATCCCCTGGAGCCCCTCCACACCCCTCATTCTGTTTTGTGCCTGAGGTTTTCCTATAGCATTGGTGATGCCCTCTTTCTTCACAGGGATCAGGCAGATAGACACACCAATGCCAGTGTCCAGTTTCTGGATGGCATCAGGGTAGGCGGGTGAGCCCTTAGCAAGGGTGGGGACCATCTGTGTGCTCCTGTAAAGGAAATCATGGTTCTCTCTCTCTCTTTCTCTCTCACATTTATGGGAAAGGGAGCCTTGTGTCTCAATTGAGTCTTTGTGGCGTTGTATTACAGAGAGTCACAGAAAATGTTCTATGTAAATGACTATGTGCCCTGATTAGAGCCTCAATGGGCACCATTGTGTCATATTGCTATTATTGGCGATTGCAGGATACTAAATGATATTGTCATCAGGCTGAAAAACTTCAGTGTTAGCAGTGAAACTTGGGGTTAATTATACTGCTCTGCATTAGAGCACAGAATTAAGTCTCAGAGAGAAGGCTATTCCTCTTACCCCTCTGTTTCTTCAGGGTTGTCGTGGGGGAGTTTGATCAGAATATTTTTTAACCCATCTTCTAAATTTGTACTGTTGGCATTTTGCTCTCTTATGAGTTACTACCCTTTTTAGTGCTGGGAAACACAGGACCGATTTATAGGGCAGTTGGAACCTTCGTCTATTTAATTGTGCATTCTTCTCAGTCAATAGCAGCATAAAAGATGGCGCAGAGATTGAAGTCTTCAGGGAGTGCTTGGTTCTCTAGTGGGGCCTCTTTAATTTAGCTCTTGTCTCTCTTGCCTTTGAATTACTGGCTCCTCTGATCCCGATTCACCTCTTTGAAGGAAGAAGTGACACACTGACCTACTTCGTGGCTGGAGCAGATAGAAGAGCCTATCACAGCTCTGCCTGGCTCAGCATTCCGAGCACACACAACCTTCCAGGGAGCTAGACCGGGGCCCAGAGTGATGCTCTCTGGTTTCGCTCACTCACTTCTTTGCCTTGTTTTAATTGCAGAATTTTGCTCTTTGAAGCAGTCATGGTGGTAAATGTAGAACACCCCTTCCTCTCCTTTCCTTTGTTTATAAGTTTTCTTACCAGTCACATTATGCCATATATTCCTCTCCCCTTTAATATCACCCGAATTTTAAATATAATTGTCATCATGAAACTCCCCTGTGAAATAGTTTCATGTATTTCTTGTGAACTCAGCCATTCACCCGTGGGATTCCTGCATGTTACAGTGTATTGGCAATTGTAGAGGTCCGAGTGGGTCCTCTCTTTCCACCTTGTTTGAGACAGTCTCCTGTTTACCACTGTGTGCCAGGCAAGGTGGCCTGCGAGCTTTGGGAGATTTTCTTGCCTCTACCTCCTTTCTTGCCGAGGAGTGCTGGGTTATAGACACAGGAGACCTTGTCAGCTTTATGTGGGTTCTGAGAATCTGAACCCAGGTCCTCATGTTTGTGTAGCCAGTTAGTCACCCATTCACAAAGCTCCCCCCCCCCAGCCTGGAATTGAGGATTTAACCCCAAATCTGCCTGCCTTCCAATCCAGTGCTATCTCTAATGCTATCTCCTGTTGAGTTCCAGAATCTCCCTACAAAACCAGGTCTGCATTGGTCTTCATAAGTGAGTGTATCTTACTTGGGAGGTTTAGGGTTGGCTGCTCCAGAATCCCTCTTTTTCTTTTCTTTTTTTTTTTTTTTTTAAAAACTTTATTTATTTGCCTTGGTGTTTGCCTACATGTGTAGCTGTGTTGGATCCCCTTGAAATAGGACTACAGACAGTTGTGAGCTGCCATGTGGGTGTTGGGAATTGAACCCTGGTCCTCTCTGGAAGGGCAATCAGTGCTCTTAACCGCTGAGCCATCTCTCTGGCCCCTTTTTCTATTTTTTCATGGCCAATTGATCTTAAGGATTGTGTTGGATGAGACTATTCCTCCCCTCACACAAGGGCAGGTTGTCTTATATAGGATGCTTCAACATCCCATGTTATAGGACCATCACATGGTTTGAAAAAAATTACATCTGAGAGCAAAACATAGTTGGAGGGTTGTGTCAAATCACGTTTATAATATAACCTGCATTAGCACTCTTGTTTGTCACTCTTGCAGGGGTCTCACCATTACTGTTGAGAAATATCAGATACCAGTTATGGTCAGTCAAATGACATATTTTCCATAGTTATATGTAAAATAACCCTTCTTTGTGGCGATAAATTGTATGTTTAATAAAATCAGCCTGGGACATGAGAGAACAGAATTGCTTACAGTCAAGCCAAGAAGGTCAGAGAGTGATGACCCACACCTTTAATCCCATCACTGGGTGACCAAGCAGTGACTCATGCCTTTAATCCCATAACTCAGGAGACAGAATCTTTCTGGATTTCTGTGAGTTCAAGGCCTGAACAAACAAGCAGTAGTAGCTCACACCTTTAATCCTAACCTTAGGATTATGATGCAAAATTGAACCAGGAAGTGAAACATCTGGGCAGGGGAGATATTTAAGATAGGGAAAGGCAGAGACTCATTCATTCTTTAGAAACTGAGGACCCGTAAAGATAGCACTTACCCTGTTCAGCCTGAGAAGTTGGCTGGGTGAGAATTGACTGTGGTCTGTTTCCTCTTTCTGATATTCCAGCTCTTCCCCAATATCTGGCTCTGGGTTTTCATTATATGCTAACTAGAGTTCATGCAATGCTTCCTTCTCCCTCACCTCCCTTTCTCTTTTTTAGGGATGGACTCAGGGCCTCAAACATGCTGGGCAAACACTGTCACCAAGTTACCTCCAGCTCATAGACTTCTGTAACACAGTCTTAAGGGCCACAGTAGCCTTTTTCTAAACTGTATTGTCTTAGAACCAGTAGACAATACAGACGAGGTCTTGGATTCCTTGGTCAGATGAATTGGAAAAAGCTCTGGAATCAAGAGATTAGGAAGGCTGAATTTGTGGAAGCCAGTGTATGATGCAGAACACAGGCAGATAACCCAGTGACCTAAGCAGCATGTGGAACGTGGCATAATAAAGTGGAAGTCCTCACTTGGATGGCCCCATCCATCCCTGCTATTCCTGAACACTTCTGGTCTCTGGGGAATCTCTGCAGGCTGCCTCTCCCTCTTGCTTCCACAAGGCTTCCTTCCCATCTTTCCTAAGGCTCATTTCAGAGCATCTTTCTTTGCTTCTTATGTATAAACCCTCCATGCAGTTGGCTTCTTGGCCTCTGGTGTCCTGGTAGCTGCTCTCTGTATCTGCCCCTGGAAGTTCTTCTGTATGGCATGCCTGGCCATTTTGACTTTACCTCTGCAGTGTAAGTTGCTATGCTCTAGGAAGTTTGTAGTGAACTGTGCTCATCAGACCCAAGACTCCTTCCTTCCAGCAGCAGACAGCCGTGACAGCAGTATAATCAGTGGCCATGCCAGTTTCTATGCAGGCAATTTTCCCTCTATTTAGTTCTCTAGGAAAGACAGCCTTTTCATTTCTTAAGTGACTCATAATAACCTTGAATTTTGAGCACTTACTTAGACTAATTGCTTTTTGTAAACTCTTTAATCCTACATCTACCAGGGAGTTAGGTTTTGTTATTCAGGCATGATGGCCCTTTGGCCCAGAAAAGCAATGCTCTACCACCGAGTTACTCCCCTAGTACTCTTCACTTTAATTTTTTTAAGCTCCTGAGAAATATGCTGGTGAGAGGCTAATGGACTGCAGTGTGAATGCAGTGGTTAAGAGTCCAATTTGCCAAGTTGCAAGTCTCAGATTGTTTCTTTGGAAGACAAGCTGCCGTACCATGTTACTTGTCACAGTTCTCACATGACACAGGCTTTGCTAAGCAGCAAAACACCAGGAACTCCATATGAGACCATCATGGTGCTGTGTGCATGCACACATACACACGCGCCTGGCAATCTTTAGACCACTATGAAGAGCAAAAGAAAAAACCAAAACAAAAAACTTTCCCTAGAACTGAAATTTGGATGGTTTGCTGCTGTACACACAGATTTGATCATTATTTTATACATTTTTGCTTGTTTGCAGCCTCCACAAATGTGTCTTCCATTCTGTTACTACCAGACAAGATGGAGAAAGAGATATTTCTAAAACACAGTATCTGATGGTCTCATCCCACCACTGAACATCCTCCCTGGTCCCCTGCTGCCCTCGCAGTGATGGGCCAGCTGGCCTCTTGTTTCTCCCGTGTTTGCCCTGGTCACAGCCAGCTCCCTGCTTCATGCAGGGCTGTGCTTCTCTTTTCTAGGCTGTTTGGGCTACAGTTAGATGTAACTTGTCAGATTTCACTTTCTCTGCACCCCCCTTCCCTCACTTGGCTCCTCTGGGAGTTCAGATGGGTCAGATCTGTTCTGGGTCTGTCACTCGGCTGCATTGTGCAGCTGGCTGGGCTCTGCTTTGTGTCTCTGCCTCCCAACTAGACTGCTTACCTCCTGAAGGCAGACATCTTGCCTCCTTCATTTTTGTCTCTACGAAGTGCCTTGCACACAGTAAGAACACAATGAAGGATTAGTGTGAGAACAGTTTCTCTTGCTTTGTGTACTAACTACCACTTAGGGATGGCTATTGTGTGTATTATGTACTTTATTATTAATCCTTATGGTATGTCTAGATGCATAGTGATATGACTAGTTTTACTATAAAGATAAAAGGCTTGGGCTGTCTATTTCTTAAGTGAAAATCTGCTCCTCATGCACAGACTCATGTGCATACACACTCACTCTAGAGAGGTATAGTTTGGATTTACATGAAGGCCAAGTAGGAAATTTTTATTTCATCAATAAAGGGCCTATTACTTTGAATACATCAGAATTTATTGAATGCTGTTAGGATTTGACATCCTTATTAGAGTGAGTTCCCCTTTTGTGAGAGACACAGGGCAGATGGATGGGAGCATTGTAGTGATGGGAATTATGTTATAAGGGATCTCTTCAGTGTCTTCTTGGTCATATGAGTTCTATTTGCCCAGTAGGATATGACTGATGCTCTGAATAGTCAAAGAAAACATCTCTCTTATGTTTTGCTCATGAATAGGACACTCTGTGTTCTGAATTGCTGCTCCCCAGGACGAGCACATGATCTCTTTCCCTAACATTTAACCAGTAGGCCTTCTCATTTTGGGGTGAGCAAGGTAAAGATTTGTGTGTCATAGAAAGCACCCCTCCATCTCAAGCTTGACTTTTTTTTTAAATTTTTTAATTTTTTTAATTACAAGGGTAGGGTTTTTGATGAACAGGATCATGTATCCCTGCCTGCCTTAGAGCTCATGTAGACCAGATTGGTCTAGAATTCTTGGAGATCTACTTGCCCCTTTAAAATTAAGAGTGTGTGTTACACTACCCAGATAGGAGTGACCTTAACAAATTTAGAAGAAATTAATGTGTAAAGCCAGTGGTATGTTCTGAAGAGAAGCGAGATATTTCATACTAGGGATAGTAGTTGAGGGCACTGGGGATTTGCGACATTTGCAAGAATGAATCTGTAGCCAGAGAGAGAGAGAGAGAGAGAGAGAGAGAGAGAGAGAGAGAGAGAGAGAGAGAGAGAATACAAGAGGGAGGAATGGAAGGAGAGTGGGAAGAGAGAGAAGGAAAGAGAGGCGTGTGGAGAGGTGAGGGGAAGGCTGAGTGTGTTCAGAGTAGAACAGAGCCCCTTAAAATGTAAGATTCAGGCCTAATACTTGTTTTAAGCTGTGGAATCAGGCTCACTTTTGATCTGTTATGATGTATGAAAATCTTCTAAAAGTATATAAATGCAGTTTGATGGGCTTTCTTAGAAGAAAGAGCACACTCCTACTGAGTGGGTCTTGACCTACCAGGCCTGAAACCTGGTCCACTCACCGACAGTGTCTTCATAGCTTTTGATTATCTTTCTTTTAGGCAGGATTTTCTCTTTTGGTCCCATATTTAGCAATGAGGTCACATTTGGTTAGATCTTGTTTTTTTTCCCAAGAGAACAGGGCCACACCCCTCAGACCGGAAGGACCCAGGAAGAGGCCTGTGGAGACTGGCATCTCATAGCTTGAGGGCAGAGGGAGCTGAGATTAACTAGTGCAGTCAGAAGCAGCAGCTTTTGTTTTTAGGGGAAAAATTTCAATGTTCTCTTCAGTAGAACAAGGGCCACCTGATGAGATGGTTCCAAGCAGATCAGGGAAGGAAATGGCTGGGCTTCTCTTTCACCCTTTCTTGAGTTATTCAAGCCTTCTCTGTCCCATCAATAGGGAGAGTTCAAGACTGGCAAGGCCTGACGAGACAGGTCATGGGAACCTTGGGGACAAGGGTGGGAGTTCTTGGAGGAGATCAGCCACGGTGAGCTAATGGCATCATGCCTGACCTTGTTTGTCACCCTGTGGGTGGGGGATAAGAACCTGGGGCCTCAGAGTGTGAGCAAGTTTGCTGCTGTCTTCCCATTTTTGAGGGGCTCTCCAGTTCGTGCTGGTGGCAGAAATCCTTGGTATCTTGAGAAGGACCACTGTTCTCTGAAGAGAGGTGCAAGCCTTCACCAGTGTTTGGACACTGGCAAGGTCCAGTTCTAGGTGGTTAATTTGCTCCTAGGGTTTCTGTAGCACTAGATAGGTTTTTTTCTTCCCAGAGGGACTGGGACGGAGGAAAGCCTGCATGACACAAAGCTGTAAAGTTTTGGCTCAGCCCTCGTAGTTTTCCTGAGATAGTGAGGTATACTTTGGTCTTTCCACTGGTGTTTATCTCAAGGTTGACAACCTCCCCCCCACCATTGGTTTAAACTAGTTCTTTGCCCAATGTAGAGTTGACTGCCTCAGTGGGTCCCACCTGGAAGGTGGGAGGTGTGTCCTCTAGTGAGGACCACTGTACAGTTGGGCAGATTCACAGCTGTTCTAAGATCAGGCTAGGATGGCGAAGACCCAAGGGGAATTGCAGCATCTGGGTTCAAGCTGCAACCATGGGGTTGTAAGCCATCTCCATCTGCTTTGCTTGCTTTGGAGGTGGACGGAAGACTATTTCGTTTGCACAGTGTGTTCCTGTATATCACCTTGATTTGGGATTTCATAAAAAAGCCACAGAGGAAAGGGAGGTGGTGCAAGGTCATGAGCTGGTTCTCCTTCTGCAGCTCTGTCAAAACCAGGGTGAGGATACCAGGCCAAGTCATCATGACCTTAGTGAAGATGCTGAGGAAGTGGAGTGGGACACAGCAGTGCTGGGATAGAAGTCTTCACCGTTGATGATGGTCTGTGTGGAGTCCCTGACAGCTCTGGCCACACAGTAGGTTATCAGAATTCCTTTGGGGTTGATCTCACCTGCTTGCTGGGACTTACTCTGTATCACTGAGCCACATCTGCTAGCTGAGTTAGCCCCCTTGGCATGGCCATCAAGTCCTTTTTCTGCACAAATGATGGGACTTTGGATTTTGTCTGGAACAGCCCTTTGTTTTGGAGGGTTAGCCTGGATTTTGACTGGATATCCGGTACAGAGTGACTCTTTGGTTTGGAAAGGATCCCTCAGAGTCTGTCTTGCCAGCCAGGGAAAAGCCATTCAAGAGCGGCTGTGGGAGCTGTGCTCTTGGCAGAGCTGGCTTTGAACTTGCTTCTTCACTGACATGCCTTCTCTTCCAAGAAGATGGCCCTGCACTGTGGGCTGTGCAGTAGCCAGTGCACCTTCTGAGATATAAGGCTTTCTGGTACCTGCTGCATGGAGCCTGGTGACAGGCTTCTCTTTACTGCCCCCTTGTCCAAGTCAAAACCCAGGGCTGCCTTGCTCAAAATGGTTGCAGCTCTTAGAGTTTTTACTTTTCTTGTATTTTATGAGGATTGAGTTTGTTCCCCTTTCCCGTGCTCCCCTCTCCACCCTCCTGCCTGATGGGGAAGAAGACGCGCTGGAGCGTCTGAGTTGGCAGGCTATGTTCTTTGAGTGTGGAACCCACTTCCTAGACTCTTGCTGTGCCCCTGTTTATCCTGAACAGTCCTTTCTGCAGACCACAGCCCTGCTCTGTTGCCTCCTGCAGGGGTGAGGTACCAGGTACCAGGCATGAGCTACCACTCTATGTTTGTTCAAGAGATCAACATACAGATGATGCGCATGTCAAGTACCACCACTCCTAGTTTTCTTTTGTGCATGATCTCACTTGAGCTCTGCTCAGGAAGCACTGTATGGAGGCCCTGGGCTGGCATGGCCTGTCCACTAGCACTAGCACTAGCATATTTAATCTTCATGCAAAGAGAGCTGAGTAATGTCTGTTACAGTTGAGAAAATGGATAATAGTGATAATTGTTCCAAGGGTCACTTTCATTCATTTATACATTCCACAGGGAATTATTTAGTGTTTGTTGTGTGCTGAGCTCTGACTTCAGTTCTGCCTTGGTGACATGAGTGACAGGCTTCCTGGTCTCAAAGAGAATCTAAGGATCCCGGCTGCTGAGGATGCTTAGGCAAGAGGATAGAAGAAAACAGCAAGTTCAAGATCAGCCTAGGCATTTTATCATGGTCCTATCTCAAAACAGAAAGCAAAAGGGGCTGGGGTGGCGTTGGAACAGTTGTTCAAGTATAAAGATGGACTCAGGATCCTCAGTCCCTACCTAAAGAGACAGACATGACGTCTGTAACTCCAGTGCTGAGGGCTGGAGACTGATAGATTCCTAGCACTTGCTGTCTAACCACTCCAGTCAATTAGTGAGCCCCAGGTTCAGTGAGAGACCCTGCCTCAAACACTAAGTGAAAGACAGGTTGGAAAAATGGCTTAGTGATTAAGATCACTTGCTGTTCCTACAGAGGGCTGAGATCAGTTCTCAGCATACACATGGCAGCTGACAGTCATCTGTCACTGCAGTTCTAGTGTTTCCAATACTCTTTTCTGGCCTCCACAGGTACTGTACACATATGGTGGTCATATATATATCACCATATATATTTCAATCAAAATATAAATATATAAGGTACCCAATGCATAACTCTAGCACACATGCATAGGCATGCAGGACATGAACACACATACATACACACACGAGAAATAAATAGGTGCTGTGGTAGGTAATAACCCTCAATAGTACAGTGTTTGCCTAGCATTTGTGACACACTAGGGTTTATTTGCAGCACCACAAACACAACTGCTCGACTTCTCTATGTCTGATCTTGTCATTAAGACTTAGAAGAGTCTGAGTTGTCTGTGATCTGTGGTGGGGAGGTGGGGGAGTGGGAATCTCTGTTTAATGAAAAGCATTCAGCCATCTTCCATGCATGCTCCCATTGGAGTTGGTGTAACAATTTATTAAACTTGCAGGAAAAAAAAATTCTGGAACACAAATGAAAAACAAAACTCCACATAATCAATAACAAAAACCAAGTGAGGCAGTCGATAGATAGATAGTAACCTGAAGCATGCTCACTCTATCAGAAACAACAATGATCCTCCCTGCAAAACAAAACAAAACAAACAAACAAAACCAACTCACCCAAAACACCTTAAAAAGTTATTAAACTGGACATGGCCATACATGACTATTCCTAGCACTCGGGGTTCTAAGACATGTGAATCTTAAATTGAAGGTAAGCCTGGGCTGAATGTTTAGTGCTGGTGACATAGGCCTGTCAGGAGTGCTTGGCCTTGGCTTTGATCTTGAGCATTGTTCTTCTTCTTCCCAATGTATATGTATCTAAAGAACTTTTTAAAAATAAACTTCTCACATATGTTGCTATCATTAACTTGTATTAATTTTTGAATCCTGATCAGACATGTAGGAAATGGTAGTGTGGAAATTCTTTTTATTTCTTGTGAGAGTGAATGGGACCTGGAGGGTGACTTGGCCAGGCAGAAGTTCTGCTGGTATTTTAGAAACAGACTTGCCGTTGTGCATGCAGTCTTCACTACTTGTGGGGCTTTTGTGGGGTCCTGAACTTTCTGGATTGGTTATTTCCAATTTGATGGGGTTCTATTCATTAGTGGCTTTCTTGGGGATGCTGTAAACTTTGTGAGCATTGTAAGGGGAGGGGCATGTTTGAGGCTATTCCATCTCTATTCCCATTGTTGTCCATGTGACTCAGCAGATGTGTTAAGGGGGTTGGGGTCTTACCTTGAGCCTTTACCAGCTGAGCCATTAATTGACTCTGAGGAACACTTTTTTGGGGGTGGATGGGTAATATATGTTGTGTGTTTGTGTGGCATATGTGTGTAGTGATTCATGTGCATGTGCAGACTGGCTTTGAACTTCTAATTCTCCTGCCTTCACTTCTTAATCTAATGTTTCTTCAATTATAAAATAAAACTAACAAAAATCTGTGCCTGGAGCAGGAGACATGGCACAGTTGGTAATAGAACTTACTCTCTAAGCATGAGGACATGAGTTTGACTCCCCAGCACCCATGCAAAAAGTGGGGTATGGCTGTACAAACCTATAACCCCAGCACTGGGGAACAGACACAGGTTGATCCTGAGAGCTCATTGGAGAGCCAGCACAGCTAAAATAGGAAGCTTCCCATTCAGTTAGAGACCCTGTCTCAAGGCAAAAAAGCAGAGAGAGACAGAGGATGTCTGATGTCTTACTCTGGCCTCCTTATACACACACATGAGCACATGTGTCTGTACATTCACATGACAATTGATTATTATTTTTTGTTCAAAACAAAACACAAACAAAAAACTGAAAACAGCAACAACAAACCTGCCAAGCTCAGTAAAGTCAGTTGTTGCCTGGGCAATGGCGGAGGCTCCCCCTTCTCCCAAAGAGCATTCATTGCTTGGAGTAAACGTGCTGTGCCTTGATGTTCAGAGTCTTTATTTCTGAGCCTTCCAGTTTGGCAGGGCTCAAGCCAGCACTGGTAATGGTTGGCACTGGATGATGCTTTGTTGGGGGTGGGAGGGGTGTTTTATGCATGGTAGGATGCTAACAGCATCCTAGGCCTCTGCCTAATGGATGACAGAGGCACCCCTTTTCTACCCTGCTCAATTGCAATTACCACAGTGTTTGCAGACATTGTCAGATATCTCCCCAGTAGGGCAAAATCTCATCTACTTCAGCACCACTGAGTCATGGCAACCATGTCAAACCCTACACTGGGATATACAGTGAATGGAGACGGGCTGGGTACCTTTGACATGGAGACTGGCTTTGGAAGACCCTGTTGCTTTAATTAAGGCCTCTATGGAGAAGGCAGCTTGACATGGGCCTTGTTCGAGGATGGGCCTTTCATAATGAAAATTAAATTGCAGCAGAGCCTGCCTTTGGAGGCCTCATCTGTGAAGCTCCTTCAGATAATTCCTTTTTGGAAATTTGCGGAGGAAAAAAAAAAAATCATAGCTTTAGATTTATTGAAGCTTTGTGAATAAAAGTGCTTTTTGTTGAAGGGCCATCTGAAAGCTGGAAGGCCTTCCTTTGAGTCCCCGACACTCAGGAACTGCACAGTGAGCTGAATGTTCCTATGCTTTTTGTAGTGAGCGTCCTGGTGAGCCTGTTCTTCTGGTTTCATAGCCTCTGTGGTCAGGTGGCCTGAGAGGGTGTGCTTTTGCTGCAAGTGCATAGATGTATGTGTGCAGAGCTGATAAAGCCTGCTGGTTTTTATCAACTGTGGTTGCTTTCTAACATGTTTATTTTTTTGTTTTGTATGTGTGCAGACTGGCTTTGAACTTCTAATTCTCCTGCCTCCACTTCTTAATCTAATGTTCCTTCAGTTATAAAATAAAACTGTGCCTGGAGCAGGAGACATGGCGCAGTTGGTGATAGAACTTACTCTCTAATGTGTATGGAATATGTGTATATGTGTGTGTGTGGCAGACAGGTTGATGTTGTGTGTCCTCCTGTGCTGCCCTCAGCCTTACTTTTCAAGATAGAGTTCTCATTGGATCCAGCAAGCTCCAGGGTTTCTCCTGTTTGCCTTTTCAGTGTCAGATTACACTCACAAGGTGCTGAACTCAGATCCTCATGCTGAGGCTGCAGGCACTTTAGAGACAGCTATCGTACCAGGATTTTATGTAGCCCAGACTAGCTTCAAGCCATAACTGACCTGGTTTTACTCTTCTGCCTCTGTTTACCAAATGTTGACATTTCAGGTGCACTACACTATGCTGAGCTGAGTTTATTTCTAAGAGCAGTTTTAAGCTCACAGCAGAATGAAGTAGAAGAAATTTCCTATCTCCTCTCTGAACCTACAAATTCACAGTCAGTCCACTTGGCAACATCTCCTGTCTGGATGGTAGATGGAGTAACTCTGCAGCCATGTCATTATCACCCAGACTCCCCAGTTTACATTAGGACTCACTTGCAGCAGTGTGCTTCCTGCATCTTTGGACAGGTGCATGGTGGCATGTGATGGTGATGTCTTTTTTTTCTGAGTTTCATTAGGGTCCATGTTTGCTCTCGTGACATCCCTTTGTCAGAGTTCCTCAGTGCCTGCTTTGTACCAGGTTGTCTTTGAGCCTTTGAGCATTTATTTGGAAAGGTAATTAAACGTCAGTGGATGTGATGGGATGAGATGGCTTGTAAATTATAAAAAGTAATTTATAAAAGCTTCAGATGCAACAGTAAAAGAGAATTTATTTACTTTTGACAACAAGCTCATTTGTTGAATTTGGTGGAGCAGCTGTCTCTAGCTAGGTCAGAACCAGAGTGTGGTATGCTCCCTGCTGCAGGAGCAGCCTCTTTAGAAGAGATCATCCAGCTCTGATCTTCCTGTAACTTGTGGGCGTAGCTCTCCTGTGACTCTTGGTAAGTCTAACAGGATTTTTCCAGGGTACCTGGTAAACATTCCTGTCTTCTCATCAGTGGACCACAGCTGCCTTAGGGAAATGTCCAGTTAGTGGATGAGGTCTGATTCTGTGGTCTTGCTATTTTTATTCCCAGGGGCTAGTAGGAATAGATGCCATCCAGGGCTGTTAACTGGGAAAAGTTAAGTGCCCACCACAAGATCACCTTAGGTAGGTGGTAGAACTGAGGTTTGGCCGTCACTTACCCAAAAGGCTCTCCATACCTACTAGGTGGTTGTTGGAGATAAAGAACTTAGAAATTGAAGGGAGATGTTAATGGAGAAATGAAACCCCCTAGTCTATAGTTTACAGTTGAACAGTCTATTTCTTAGAGGCACATTATAGAAGTGATGGTGTTCCTAAAATGATTATATGGCATAAATCATTTTTTTTGATATCTTATTATGAATGCTTTCTCCTAGTGATAACTCTTCTTTTTTTTTAATATTTATTACATTTACAGTGTTCTGCCTGCATGTATTCCTGCAGAACGGAAGAGGGTACCAGATATTATTACAGATGGGTGTAAGCCACCATGTGGTTGCTGAGAATTGAACGCAGGTCCTCTGGAAGAACAGTCAGTGCTCCTAAACCGCTGAACCATCTTTCTAGTCCTTGATAACTCTTCTTATTCCCTATTGTTAGTGGCTAACAATCCAGAACATAATATGGTAGGATTTTTTATTTACTTAACTTGTTACCCTATATTTCATGATTTTGGACATGTGTTTTCATAAAAGGTTATGTCTGCAGTGCTATTGTGAGTGTACATGTGTGTGGGCATGTATGCACATGTGTATGCCCTGTGTTGAGCATCAGGGCTCTGTGATGGAGAATTGGGATCCAAACTAGAGCTGGAAGATTCTTACATTTGATTTACAGGTCAAGCTACTTGAGGTTGAGGTTGGTGTGGTTATTTATTTATTTATTTGATTTAAAGGAAGTTATTTGATTATATTCTTTCCATTCCCTTAGCATAAGGAAGTACGGGAAATGTTTTTCTCCTGATGACTGTGCTAACCTGTAAAAGTGGAAAATCGTGCTCTTTGTTTTCCTTATGGCTATCAGAGTATTGTGAGGTGGGACTAAATCTTTACGGTTGGTTTCAGTGTTTCTGGGAGGCAGCCCCCGAGTTCAGGTTTAGTGTGATTAGTCTGCTCTTCATAGCAGCTCTGTGAGGTCATGTGTGGTCAGTCCCACCTTTCAGAGGAGGAATTGGCCTATAATAGGGCTGGGATTCAAGGCCCAGCTCATGCCCATGGTGCTCTGCGAGTCTGTGCATATTCTGCCCTGTCTGTTGGTTCTTGTGTAGTTCTTAACTGGAGATGATTTTTATATCCTGTGGGTCATTTAATGCCTGTAGATCTCCTGAGGGTGAGAGCCCTACAGTGCACCGGATTTTTTCCTCAGCAGCAGCTTCTACAGTCCCAGCACAGGTTTGGGGAGACCCTGTGGGAAGCAGTAACCCTGAAGGAACTGCTTTTAGGAGGCAGCCAGAAGGGAGTGTGAGTGAGTGCATGTGCGAGTGTGTATGCCTGTGAGTGTGACCTCTTTCTGCTTTTGTCATCTGGGACCAAGTAGCTAAAGTTTTTGAGGTTAGAGATTAGGAAATGCTTCTTCTCTGGCATCTTGAGCATGCATTCTAGAATTAGACTACTCAGGTTTGCATCCTTCCATGCGCTCAGACTTTGAGAAAGTCACTCTTGAATCAATGTCATTTTCTTGTCTTCTAGGTAGATAGATGGTAGTCACACCTGACATCAGATGGTAGTCACATGTGACATACCATGATGAGTGTGAGCAGGACGGTGAGAGCACTCAGAAGTGGGTGCCTCAAGGATGAAAGTGATGAGGAAGATGATGGTGGGTACTTCAGTGAGCATGCAGGTGGTGGGCTGTCTGTCTTGCTCTGTGAACTTGAGTTGTACTAACCAGCTGCATTTGAGAAATGACATGTCAGTGAGTCATTTGTGCCTTGTACTTTGTCTGCATTGCCTGATTTTAAATCGATCTTTGTCACAGGTAAAGATTGACACTTGGAGATGTCAAGGGACCTGTCTAGCCTGTTAGATGTTCATCTTCTAACTTTGGGATCATTTTGTCCCCCCAAGTGTTTGCCCTCTGTGTGGTCTTGCTGTATACACTGGACCTCCTGATGTTGCCTTTGATGATCTCTTTTTATGAAAAACATTGTCTGAGGTCTGAGTCAGACTGATTTTGATTCTGTGTTTCCGTGGGGTCTGTTTCATATCAGAGCAAGTTAATAACTCTGAGTGTGAATTTCTTCACTGGTAAAATGAGATCACTTGTCATATCTCACAAGGTGTTTGGGAGGAGGAAATGAAGGGAGTAGGTCTATCTACTCTCCGTCCATACCCACTGTGGAGCTGGTCATGTAGGGACTCAATATACACACTTCAAAGTGTGTTTTTGAAGTAATGTGGATTATGTTTTTGCCTGTGAGCATGGAGCAGTAATTGTTCATGTCTGATTTAGCCCCTGACCTGCCAGTCTCTGAGGTTAACAAACACCCTCTTGCCTGTGTTCTTGTTTCTCTTCTTTCCCTCCCACCTTTGCCATAGAGTATTCCTGATCAATCCTGCTCTGGGGAGGCTTAAGGGCAGGTCTTATGACTGACATGTGAAGAAGGGCACCACCCCATAATCAGATTCTTCAGAGGGGCCCACAGGCACTGTCCATCATGGAGGCCAGCTTCCCAGGCAGGCGGATACATGAGCGCCTTTCTGTCATTTCACATGTAGGTCCTCAAGGTCAGATCTAGGAAATGCCATTGGGACCATCTTATCTCTGGCCACTGGCATTGATCTGGGGATTTTTCAGGACTCTGCTTGGCTCAGCCCAGCTAATGCTAGCCAGCAGTGTTGAAGATGTGCCAGGGCACTCTGATCCCTTTCCAGGCTTTTCAAGGCTGTTTTTCCAGCTTGGTTACTCGCTGGCACACATAGGTCGATATACAAGGTGTTCTTGGAGACGCCAGAGCCTAATGTTGACTTTCGTTTCTTGGGATGTGCTCTGGGGAGGAAGTGGGTTTCAGGTTGTGGTGGGAATAGGATGTGGGCTGGGTGATTGGTACTGCATACAGAGGATAAGGTTAACCAGGACTGGGGAGCTCCTCCACTTTGTACTTTGGGGCTGACGGGCCTCAAAGGGAGCTTTGTGTGTTGGGGAGGAGCCCTCAATTCTGTGTGTATTTTTAACACTTGACTAGCAAGCAGAAAGCACACACGTTCACTTTATTGTATCTAATTAATTTATTTCTGCCTCAGAATTTATAAGATGCAAGTTCAGATCATGGCTTTGACTTTTATTTGCTAGTTGTGTGAGCTCTCGCCAATATACTTCTCCTTGCTCTCTGATCTTTGTGTTCAAAAAGCAGGACAAAACTCATAGTTAACAAGGCTTTAGTGCATTATTGCCTGTAAAGCGCTCAGTGTACAGTTCTTGCCACAGAGCAATTTGGTAATGGTAGCTTTTATCCTGATTATTAGAAAGGCAATGGTCGTGATGGTGATGGCACTTATTGAGCACTTCCTGTGTGTCAGCTGTTCTTTGGAGTACGCTGTACCAATTAGCACATTTAATCCTCATAATAACGCAGGAAGTAAATGATGTCACAACCTCTGCCTTAGAGTGGATCCAGTGTAGGCACAGAGAGGTTAACTGACTTTCCCACCACTGTCCAGCTGGTGAATAGAAACAGAACACAGCCTTTAGAATCAGGATATCTGTGGCTGGCCCAGTTGCATGCCATCTCCTCATGGTGTGTCCATCATCCATAAAGTATTTACCCATCAAGTGACACTTATGATACAGCCTACCCTCAGCCTTCACTGCCTAGTACTGTTTAATAGTGGGTGCTCAGGCCTCATTTGCTGATTCAGGGACTAGGATCTGATTATGAGGTTCCACAGAGCTATAAAGTTAAGGTAGATGCTATTTTAAGTGCTTTTGAGGTGTTTATTGTTGGGATTTAAACAGCTTCTTTGTCCTATTTCTCCACCATCTGAGAGGCAAAGTGTAAAAGAATGGAGAGATCAGAGCCCATCTTTATTACTGGTAGAGGCTTAGGTGGAGGATGTGGTTTAGCTGTGGGCAGTATAGGTTTCCTGGCATGAATGTGAGGTTCAGTGCATGCACACACCAGTCATGAGCAGCTTGGGTACCCAAGGAAACCTGCTTGCATGAGTGCTGGGTTGGAGGTGGCAGTAACAGTCACACATAGATATTTTCAAAGGAGACAACTTACTCTTGCTTCCTGGGAGAATGGAACAGAGGGACATGTGGAAGCTGGGAATTTTGTGGGAAAAACCATTCTATTTGGAAACCGGGAAATGCTAAAGGAAGCCCCCTGTTACCCCCCTTGAGAACAGAAACACAATTTGTACCATTGGGTCCAGCTTGTTTTCCCCACCAGTTCCTTGCCATTCCATTCTTCTAGTTACTCATATGCAAAGCTTTGGAGTCCTCCTTGAGGTCTGTCTCTGAACCCTGTATCCAGCTCAGCTGCCTGTCTATGGGCTTGACCTACAAAGCAAATACAGAACCTGAGCACTTCTTATACCACTTGGCTACTGTGTAGGTCTAGGTCATTGTCATTTCTGGTCTGGATAACTCCAGGCCACTCCACTGTTCTCTCTATATTTGCCATTGACCCTTTGAACCTGTTTGCATGAGGCAACCAGAGTGACCCTTTTAAAGAACTGAAGTTGGATCTCTCATATTCCTTGTCTGACTTCTCTCTCTAGTGGTCCTTGTTCTCACTCAGGGAGAAGGACTGTATACAGCCCTCTGCAGCCTGTAACTATCATCCTCTCTCCCTCCTTCTTCCCGTCCCTGAGCGAGACCAATGGCCTCACTACTCCCTAGACCATGTGTGTCTCCTCACTGCCTCTAGACTGCTCAGATCTTCCAAGTACAGTTAGTACTTGAATTGCAACAGTTTAATTTAGATGTGTTTTTTTTTTTTTTCTTTTTGGTGTGAGGAGGGGCTTTAAGACAGGGTTTCATGTAGCTCAGGCTAGCTTCAAACTTTCTGTGTACCTGAGGGATGTTCTTGAACTTCTGATCCTCCTGCCATCACCCCTTAAGTGTTGGGGGTATAGGCACTCACCACTGTTTTCATTTTATGTGGTGCTGAGGGCTGGACCCAGGGCTTGATGCATGCCAGGGAAGCCCTCCGCTAGCTGAGCTATAGCCTCCAGCACTTCATCTTGCTTTGTGAGTTAACTCTATAACGTATTAAGCTTTTAAACATGAAGAAATGCCAGTATCTTAAAAAAATATTTGTTTACCTTTACTTATGTGTATATGTGTGTACCTGTGAGTTTGTGTCTGAGGAGGCCACAGAAGGGCATTGCATTCCCTGCAACTATAGTTACACACAGTTGTGAGGCATCTGATGTGGGTGCCGGGAACTGAACCTGGGTCCTCAGTAAGAGCAGTTAGTGTGTTTAATTGCTGAGACATCTTTCCAGCTCCCATAAAATCGATTTTAAATACAACTTATTTATTTTTGTTTTCTTGTTTGAGTATTTATCTGAGCGTATATGCCTGGTGCCTGTGGAGACCAGAGAAAGTTCAGATCCCCTGGAATTGGACTCTGCAGTTACTAGGAATTGCATTAATAAAATATTTGAATGCAGCTGTATCTTTGGAATCATTGTGGAGAAGCCCCATTCAAAGCCTGAAAGCAAACTGCATGAAACCTTCTTTTTTTTTTTCTTTTTTCTAGTGCACTAGTATCCTGTAAACAAAGACAAAAGTGCTGTCTTTTCCCACTTTACAGGAGCAAAAAAAATTTTTTTTAAATTAAAATTCAACTTATGTTGCCACACAAACAACAAAGTCAGTCAGGACATTTGAAGGGCCAACATTTGTCTGCACCCACAGACTTGGAAGGATGCAGAAGCGGAGAAGTAGGAAGCCAGGGAGGTAACAGCAGCTTCCTTCAGTGGCTCCTGTTAATTTTAGTAAGTCCGGAAGATGCTCCTTGGCTGATGGTTTTTTTTAGTAGGACCAACACCTCAACAATTTCTCTTAGAAAAAAAGCATTAAAAAAGAAAAGAAGAAGAGAGGAAGAAGAGGAGGAGGAGGAGGAGGAAGCAGCAGCAGCAGAGTACCACTGCCCATAGACAAAGGAGAACTGCTCCAATTCTGTTCCTCATAATGTGCTGAACAGATGTTTGAGGCCTAGGTGCTTATGGCCTCTTTAGGGGGCCTCAGTAACCAGGGCTACTTGCTGCCCAGGCTGGCTTCATGAGCTCTTGTTATCTCTGTGGTGGATATTACTGGAACACCAGTACCCCTGAACTCTTCTTGACTCAGCCTGTTTCTTAATTTTCATTTACACCAGGAGTAGTATGTGACCCTGTCTTAGCAAATGAATGCAAGTTATCGGACCATGTACAAGGAATGACTCAGACGAGACAGGAGTGCACTCTGGATTTAGATGAGCAGAGGTAATATGACTGTTACTTCAGAGTGAAAAATATCAATAGGCATAGTATATCTGTGTTACTCCCTCTCTCCCGTCTGAGACAGGGCTGTATTCCTGGCTGGTCTAGAACTCACAGAGATCCCCCTGTCTGCCCTCACACCAGGCTCTGTTATACTTTTCAAAGTACTTTTTATTAACTTATTGAATCCTTACATTTAACCTGAAAGGTAGGTATGGTGACCATCTCCAGTGGACAGATAAGGAAACAGGCCAAGACAGTGGATCTGTGCAGGACAATATGGAGTCAGATACATATACTATCTACCCTCTCCCACTTCTCACTAGGGTGCAAACCCCATCCTGAGGGTGTGTGTAGGAAGGAGTGTTGAGTGGCTACAGTGGCTGCAGTGCTAATGAAATGCTGTTGGAGATAACTTGTCTCCTTGCTTGTTACAAAGGGCCAATGTGATGGCACAGTGCATGGCAGCATGCTGCACTGTGAACCTTTGAGTGTGCTCAGTTAGTGTCCCCTTATCTGGGTCTTTTCATTTGGAAAATGAGGATATTAGTGGTAACAACATACATGTTTCTTAGGAACTGAATCACCTGGCATGCTGTTTTTACTGTAGAATCCTCATCAACAACCGTGGCAGGTGTTTCAGCAACTATTGATCTCCAGCTGTATACAGTCAGTGTCAGTGAACTCGGAGACAGAAATAGCCCAGGAGGCACAGGCAGGATGCTCAGGAGTGTGGTGAAGAAAGATGAGCATGGTGGGGTGACTGACGGCCCTGGCAGCTTTGGTTCTGAAGCACTTTCTTACATAGTTGCCTACGTCATATCCTCCCTGCCTGCTGTTTGTAGGCGTGCTGTATCGGCCCACGTTCCCAGCCCCCAGATCTGCAGACATAGGAGCCAGGCAGGAACATACTTGTGGGAATAAATTCAGATCTGCAGTTAAGAGAGATAATGCCATTAAAAAAGTCTGACTCAGGAGTAGCTGGTCCCCTGAGGAATGCAGGGTTCTGACTGTCCTGTGCACCACTCAGAAGCAGTGACTGGTGCGGAGTAGGTGTTCGGGACATACTTGCTGAATGAAGGAAACTTGGCTTCCCTTGCTTACTTCCCACTGAACATTCTGTTTTCACGTACTCAGCGGCAGTGTCCAGGAAGATGGCTTTTGCTAGTCACCTCTCTCCTGATTCTGACAGAAGGACATTGTATGTATACACACATACATGCATGCATACACTTTTAGTTCCTTTTGCTCTGACAGATACACTTGGCTTCCCAAGAAAAAGCCAGAGAAAAAAAATGAAGACTCTTAGCATCATTCAAAATGCTTGCCCTTCCTCTCTATTTATGAAATCACGAGCCAATTATTTTGAGGTCACACAAAGGCCAGAGCTTGGTCTACAGGAAGGGGGTTCCCTGGCTTATATGAGAGAGTTTTCCCCTTCTGTTTATTTTACCCAGAGGCTTCTGTTTCTGAGGCGAGAATCTGGTATTTGTTGGAGAAACTTCTCAGCTTCTGTGCATGTTTTTAAAGACGAGCTCATGCTTTGGCTTTAGTTTTAATCCTTAGTGATACATACTTATATACGTATGTATGTACATGCACACACATAATTATATGTACATATACACACACATACATAGTGCATACACATACATATACATACACACGCTTACATGCATATACATACACATATACATGCACACTCATACATATGCACACATACATACATACATACATACAATTTGCTGCCCATGAGTTGGGTTTTCTGCTCTGTGGAAGGCTAGCTCTTAAGTGGGTGCTTGGTCTCAGTTTCAGTTTAGAAGGTGTCTTAAAAACCATCTTCTTGGACTGGAGGGTTGGCCTTCCTGTTATAAGCACTTGTTTTCTTTCAGAGGACCCGTTTGATTTCCAGCACCCACTTGGTTGGTTTACAACTGTCTGTAAGTTCTATCCGCAGGGGATCTGGTGTCCTCCTGTGACTTGAGGGCATCAGGCATGTAAGTGGTACACACACACACACACACACACACACACACACACACAAACACACTAATAAAATCAAATAAATCTAATATATTAGTAAATAAAATTAAACAAAAGTTTCTCAGGCCTTACCTCTGAGCCACTTCCTGCTTGTGTGACCTTTTCAAAGGCTGGGGTTCTTCCTTCCTCTGCACTTTTGTTCTCAGTCACTGGGGGACACATTTTCTCTTGTGTGTAACTTTTTGGAGGTTAAAGGAGGTAGTGAAAACTGTGACTCCAGCTTGGTCCCTGTCCCTCCCCTGAGGAGCCCCAGGCTTTTCTTATTAGTGTTGGGTTAGCTTAGAAAGGGGAGTCCTCTTCTGTGTTCTGCTTCTCTGCTCTGCTCCTGTTCTTGCCTGGCAACTCTCCTGAATAAACTCTTGCGTGGCCCTGGTTTAAAGAAAAAGAAAGTCGGGGAAATGTCTGGGCTTCTTCCTAGTGTAGAAGGTGACCAGGAAAGGAACTTTTCTCAGTCCTAGCAGGCCTTAGCCCTTTTCCCTCTCTCTCCATGATACATTTTTTTTAGTTCTCCACAAGATCTGAGCTCTCAACACGGTTTCTCCCAGGACTCCACACTCTGTCTTCTTGTCTTGGCCTGATTATCTGCGGTCCTACCTATCACATCTCCCTTCTGATACAGGTTTGTATCTGGAAGCATCTAAAAGTCTTCCTTCCTTCCTTCTAATTATTTATCTCTTTTTATACGTTCAAACTGTCTATAAATGTCTTCTGAGTTGCTGGACTGTATTTGTAGAACCCGTCACATGTTGTTATGACAAATGTGTTTGCCTGCACATGGCTCTGTACCTCCTCAGTGCTGGGATGGCAAACGTGTGGCTATACCTGACCTTGCATGTGGGTGCTGGGCAGTTTGAACTCAGGTTCTCCTGCTTGTGTTCCTAGTTACTTTACCCACAGAGTCACCTGCCTCCCCCCTTCACCGCCATGACACTTTTGATCCATGCTTTTGCCAAATATGATTTACCTGGGCAGTTGACCTTCAGAATCCTGGTATACTGTAGCACACTGATCAGATTTTTCCTACCATATATATTTCTTTAAAAAAAAAAAATCTAGAAAACAGTATGCATTGCTGGAAAAATCAGGAAGTGAGAATGCTTGCTTCCCTGTTGCTGAGATGAGGTTCACTGCTAACAAGGGAGGTCCTGCCTTCTCTTTAATTTTATGCACATACACGGGGTGCTCTGTTGCCCTGGAGGTGGTGGTTCAGGGGCTTAGGAGTCACTTTGTGACAGGGGAATAGATGCAAGGGAGAGTTCTGGATTCGAACTCAGTGCTTGCTGCACCTGTCTCCTGAGGAGCTAGAGGAGGGCTGCTTTCATGGAAAGTCTCCATCTGGTTGTTGACAGGTGGTCTTCTGAACAGTTGTGGGTACTTTGCAGGGCCACAATGAAATGGCTTAATACCTAATAATTAAATGGCTTTTTTGGGCACCTGCCAAGGCCACAGTGAAACAGGGAATTGACTTTATGCAAAGACATAAGAATGCAGGTCTTCAGCTTCAGTTTGGATCATCTGAGACATGTGGTGGGGTCTAGAGAATAGGGAATTAAGGGACTCTTTCTGCTGTCCCCTCTCTCCTCCCAGAGAGACCTGGATAACTAGACTAGGAAGCCTCCTAGAAAGGAGACCCTTTCTTTGATGATACTCTTTCTTCACCTCCAGAGCAGTTACAGAGCCTCCAGCCTGGAAACTGCCTCCCTGGCCTCCAGGAGACACCATTTTGCAAACAGTGGTGGGAAGGAGAAAGAAAAGCAGACAACCTCCCCAGAGAATGCCTGGAGTGTGTGCTTTACAGGGCACTGTGGGCTGGTGCCTGCCAGACTTGCTTCCACTCTCTACAGTCCATTGTCCAGGAAAGAAAGTTTGCGCTTAGAGCCAGTGACCCTAAACTGTGAGTTTACAAGGACATGAGAAGGGAATGACCCCCCTTAAGAGGAGAGTCCTCTTAGTTCTGGAGTTGACTGCCTGCACAACAGCAGTATTGAAAGCCAGAGCAAAGGGAAATCATAAAAACAAAACAAAACAAAATCCAAGAAACCTAAGAACAGAGCTCCCCAAGGCATGTATTAATGTCTTTCTCAGGGAAGAGTCTTCCCATTCGCTTTTTAAAGAACGGTCCAAAAAGTGTAATTCTTCTAGTTTTCCATCTAGAGAAGCAGGAGAGTAGGAGGAATAGGAGAGGCCTGCAGGATGAGAGCATGTAGGAGGGTGCAGATCGGGCAGGAAGGACTGAAGAGAAGTGAGCTCTCAGGTGCCTATGACCCAGGGACCTCTGCACATACTCAGTTTCTAAGAGTGCATAAGGTCTGTTCCCCACTGGCTTGGGGAACATTATTCCAGCTCAGTATGAGCATCTGCTGGTAGTTAGGCAACCTCAAAAGATCAGACAGATAGCATTAAACCTGGAATACCCATTGTAAAGAGAGGAGCTGAACAATACACCCCCTCTTCATCACTTACTCCTCGTTTGGGGAGGTGCCATGGCTGAGGTAGCCGTGATGGCGGTGGCTAGGTTGATTGGTTCGCTGTTTTCACTGTCAGTTGAACAGATGATCTTCTTTAGCATCAGGAACTTTTAAAATATAGGTAATGCAGGCTAGCCTCTGCCCAGGTTCTGAAAACAGGTGAGACATAGATGGGAGGCCTGGGCAAGTGGTTATTGCTTAAGATTAATGATGGACTTTGGTTCCTAGCAACCATGTGCATAACCACCAGTAACTCCAAGTTATGATTCTCCAGTAACTCTGGGGAATCTGACATCCTCTTGTATTCTTTGGGCATTCACATACATGTGTGTAAACACACATATACATTTAGAAATTTAAAAAAAAAATCTTAAAAAAGCACAAGTGGGCTTCAGTAGTATGAGAACCCATGCAGTCTGCATTCTCATTAGAGTTTCTCAGGCAGAGGAAGTAGAGCTTGCATGAACCTTGTGTTGGATTCAGTATATCCCTTCTCAGGAAGTGTTGCTTAGGTCTCCTTTTCCTCCAATCCCCACTGGCTCATGCATGACGTGAAGGACAAGAAATCTCCGTCCTCCCAGGTCTTTCCTGAAAATTAAACAAGACATGGGTTCTGCTGTGCAAAGTCTGGTGTTTTCTGACAGCTGCTGTTCTTTTGTGGGCTCCTTTACACTCCAGATCAGCCCCATGGAGAGAGAGAAAGAGTCTCAGGTTAGCTTTGGAGAGAAAATGATCTTTGCACTCAGTTCTGGGATCAGCCTAGCTGGTGCAAAGGAGGTGACTGTTGAGACCAAGATGTGCGTCCACTTTCACCTCTTGGCGATTCCAGTCCATTGCGGTAATGAGTGTGCCGATAATTCATGTGTTACGTGAGTGGAATGCTTATTGCCTGATGATGATGGACAGATGCAACTGGACGGTATAGTACTTCCTTTGATTGTGGAGCCAGGTCAGCATTAATGCTGCTAAGTTGGTGTTCAAGGACATAGATGATGGAATTGCATCTGATGTAGTGATGGCGTCTCAGTTTTTACAGATACTCAAATGAAAGTGAAGTGGCAGAATGAGGCTCAGGTGAAATCACCAGTGAAGAAATAATTGATTGAATAACCTCAGTGTATATAAACAATATTTGTCTACCACCTTGGGGGATGAATCTCTTAGCTAACTTCCCTCACCCTAAGTCATTCCTTTGGAGTTGAAAAAGTGCTGTATTTGATTGAGCATCAGATAAATATTAACAGTTGGCATAAAATGGAAAACCCATATTCATACAACATTGGATCCCCATAGGATGGAAAGGGATGGTACCAGGGGACTGTAGCTTATTGACTGAGCAGTGAATTTGGGCACTGAAGTCAGACTCACTCCAGAGTGTGGGTGGAACAGCTCCGTGGCTTATTTTCTTTTCATCATTCTCCTCCTTTGGCAGGTACACTGTAATTCATTTCAGTCATATGTTTGAATGATTGACTCTCCATTATGGACATTTTGTTTTTGCTATGACTGATGATCTGATTTAAAAAAAAATTGCTTAGAGTTTTTATTCTGTGAATTTTTCTTTGTGGAAAATGTCTTAAGTGGAATTATTGAGTATATGTTTTATTATTTACCTTCTGGCAATTTATCAACAGCAGCAAGTATCATTTATTGTTGTTTCTGGGAACGACAGAACTTCCTTACTTTTTAAAATTAAAAGTGGCTTTGACATTTTCAAATGTAGAGGGAAATCTGGTAATTTAATGTTATGTGATAGGGCATTTAGCTGGTCTGAATGTCGTACGGTTGCTCTATTTGCTGTAGAAGTGTATCATTACCTGTTTTCTGAGTGGTAGAGGGATTTGATTTTCCTGGGATTGCATAATTACTGATTCATTAGAACTGCACTGCACACAAGTTAGAGAAGGGGTAAATACTGTCTCTCTCATCTGCCTTCCATTTCTGGGAACCTTCTCTAAGGTCCAGAACAGACTTCGTGGCTCATAATAACAATGACTATTGGTTGGTTGGTTTATTGTAAGAAACATCAAACAACCATATCCTGGCACATTACTTAGTGCTTGGAGAGTCCTGTGTCATGCAGATTAATACTCCCTAGAACCATATGCCAGAATAACTGTTAAAGTATTTTGTCAGGCATTTTGTCACAGTGACATGCAGCTAACACCGAAGGCTTAACTCAGAGAAGAACACACCTCTATAAAGATTTGCTGGAGAGAAAACAGAATGGGGCATTTAAATATAGAACTGTTTTATTCAAAAGCCACTTTTAAACTTTTTAAAAAATTCTTTCACTATTTTCTTGTGTGTAGTATATCTGCATATATTGGCTTTGTGTGTGTGTACGTACATACGTGCATGTGTACATGTTGGGTGCATGTGGAGGCCAGAGGATGATGTTGACTGTCTTCTTCACCACCATTATTATTGTTGTTATTATTTTTAGACAGGAGCTCACCAGTTTGGACAGACTAGCTGGCAGCAGCTCCAGTGGCCTCTGTTCTCTGTCTCCTCAGTGCTAGGATGACAGGGGTGTGCTACTATGCTTGGTTTTTCTGTGGGTGCTGGAGATGTGAAACCAGGTCCCCACACATGCATAGCAAGCGCTTACCCATCGAGCTATGGTTGGCTTTCTTGACCTTTTCTGAACTGTGTTGCTGAAAGTATTGGTTATATCCAAACTGATGCTGGAGAATTGGAGGAGCTAAGTTGATGAATAGCTGCTTTCATATATACTTGGGGGTGGAGATTTGTTTCATGGTTATTTAAAAACCCATCAAGTTGATAGTCGAGATTAAGCTATCACATGTCTCCAGCAGGGCCAGCCATTCTCCATGTGTCGTGATCATTTCTGCTCCATTTTGTCCCTAATCCTAGTATTCTGGAGGCTGAGGAGGCAACAGTAGCTTCATGTGGGGATTCTACCTGAGGCCATAGTCTTCCTGGCATCTTTGGAAATGGGGTTTCTATGATGATCACTTTCTTTAGCAAGCCTTGCAGGGCAGTCCACCCATTAATCATTAAATTTTTTTTCACGAAAACTATCTTGGTTTTCTTATCTGCGAGATGGAGAGATGATATGTATGTAAAATGCATAACACAGTATTTACTTTTGTGGGCTTGAGTTATGTTCTTTCATCATGGAGGTAATGGCAGCTGCTGCCTCCTCTTTTTTCTTCTCCAGGGTCTCACTGTATGGCTTTGGTGGTCTGGAAGTCATTATGTGGAATAGGCTGTCTTTGAATTCAGAGATCTACCTGCCTTTGCCTCCCAGGTGCTGACATTAAAGGTGTGTGCCACCATACCTGGTATCCTTGGCTTCTTAGGTGTGAGCAAATCACTATAACCTGAAAAGGTCCAGATTTTTTGCTTCATAGTGAAAAGATCCTGTTCCAGTTTTCCTTTCATATAGAAGTTTCCTTCCAAATTGGGGAGAGGGGGAAGAGGTGTTCAGTATTTTTTCTTTTTTAACTTTTTAGTGTATTTTTTTTCTTGTTTTTTCCTCCCTTACATGATAGAGAAAGTCATTATTTAAAATAAATTATGTGCAGGGAGTGGAGAGATGGCTCAGTGGGTAAAGGGCTTTCTGTGCAAGGATGAGGACCTGAGTTCTGATGGCCAGCATCAGTGTGGGGGGTGGCAGCCACGGAAGGCGGTGCGTGCCTGTAATCCCAGCCTTGAAGGTGGAAACAGGAGGATCCAAGGCCAGCCAGTTTAGCTCTAGGTTCAATGAGAAACTCTGTTAAAAAAACAAAAATTGTGGGAAGTAATAGAAGAAGACACAAATGTTAATCCCTGGTGTCCATATACACACTTGATTAACACACATGGACATAGGAATGTGCACATAATGTGCACACACAAATTAGATGGAGGCCAATAGAAGACCCCAACATTGACCTCACTCTTCTATGTGTCTGTGCACATGTGTCACAGATATGGGCATATGCATAAACCTCTCACACAAGTTTAAAAAAAAGATAAAATTATGCTCATGTAATACATAAAAGCAAACCCATATAATTGCACATGACTAACTTTTCTCTTGCATTTTCTGTGGTCTCATTTATTTTGCAAATATATATATATATTCAAGTTTTTAATTTTTGAGACAGAATCTTAAATAGCCTAGACCGGTCTCAGATATACGGTTAGCTAAGTCTGGTCTTGAGCTTTTGGTCCTCTTGTGTCTGCGGAAGTGCTGGGCTTGCGTGTGTTTCCCACCACATTCAGCTTCGTGCTGCAAATCTTCAGGATGTTAGTGTTACATACTTTGGTTTTTTGAGACTGATTTTATGTATGTTCTGTGTCCTTGTGCCTTATTGTAGACTGGTTTCGAACTCAGTGATCCTTCTTTTCCCATTTCTCTGAGGCTGAGTTTACAGGCATGTGTTACAAACCTGTAGAGTAGAATATTTAGGCTAGCTTGTAGGTGTTTTCATATATTTTATGTGCAGAATTATACTTCAGACATTAAATTCAATTGAAATAAGTTAGATAGTTTTTTGTAAGAATTAAACAACTTTATGAAAATATTTAAAGTACTTTATGACCTTGAATATCTTCATTGTTCTGCCCTAAGTTATTTTTCCCCCTCCAGAAATAATATCAGCTGTCTTTGCTATTAGCACATTGAAACATTGGACTAATTTGTGCATGGGTATATTTAGATCCTTTTCCTTGATAAGAAAGAATAAGAGATTTCATGCCCACATTTCTAATTACACAGCATGGGACCTAAATTAACATATACTTCAGATTCTAGACAATACATGATGTAAACTGGCATCCTTTTGGTAGCACCAAGTCTCTCCCTGCCCATTCTGTGACCCTGGAAATGTATGTAAACTTTGTGAGTCTTAGCCTAAAATTAATTCAACTTTCTGTTCCTTGTAACCAAGAGGGGAGCTGGTAAAGTCGGTGTGAAAAAGTTCCGCCACTGGAGACCATGGGGTTCTGCATCAGCGTGACTGTCATGAAGGCTTTGAACCCTAGCCCTGAGGCCACTCTCATGTTTCATGCTTTTTGACTCTTGTGTTTGATGTTCTCTAACGTGCAGTGCGTCATTGTTTTTAAGGTACTTTTGGAGACATTTCAGTACTTGCTGAAATCATTGAAGAGAATATGGAATTTCACCAACTAGAGTGAGGAGTCTGATGAGATGTGCCTGCTGGGAAATCCAGTAAAGGTGCAGTGTGGGAGGAATGATGGCTGCCGGTCCCATGGTTAAGTTCAGGTTTTCCCTGCAAATAGAGGAGCCTGTGAGAGTATTCTATATGGGGCGTTAGCTGCAGAAGAATACAGACAACAGCTGAGAACTTAAATTTACAGCATTTTGTTGGTCAGTGTTGTACAATAAGTAGTGATATTTGTAAGTGATAGTTTAACATTTTAACAACTCTTTCTTTTCTTCTTTTCCACCTCCTCTTTGTAGCCTTGGTTTCCCTACAACTATATAAACTTGGCAGGCTTTGAACTCACTGAAATCTGCCTGTCTCTGTCTCCAAAGTGCTGAGATTAAAGGTGTGTGCTACCATGCCCGACTCCTCTTATAGTTTTTGTGACAGGAACTACTCTGTAGCCTGCCTGGCTGGAACTCATTATTTAGCCCAGGCTGCCCTTTGCCCATTGGTAATCCTCCCACATATCCCTCCCCTCCCGCTAAGATGGAGGTTTTTCTTTGTTCAGCCTTGGCTGTCCTGATGCTCGCTTTGTAGACCAGGCTGACCTCAAACTCACTGAGATCCACCTGCCTCTGCCTCCTGAGTTCAGTGATTAAAGGTGTGCACCACTTGCTCGTTCATAGCTTCTTATGTTTCTCCACAGTTTCTAAGAATGTTTTGATGTAGGGTTGTGCTCTTTATCTGCTCTGAAGCGCTTAGTGGCTGCTGTTCTTTGTCATATTCAACCTTGGCATCTGTGTCCTATGCCTCATCCTCTTTCTACCTTCACCCCCCTAAACATAGCCAAGTTGAGCTAGCTGGCTCATAGTTTTCTCTCTGAGAACAGATGTTAGTGCTTTTCACATGGAATGTTCTCCCTTCCCAGCTGTAGCTACTGAAATTCTGGTCATCCAGTCTGCATTTTGAAGGCCTTCTTAGGTAGGAAACTTCTCAAGGTCTGTCTCCTGCCCAGGTGTACTTTTATTGGATCTGCTCTGTGGGAAGAGCATGGAGACTTGGTGTGGTTCAAATTCTGCCATCTGCTTATCTAGGAGAGATATGGGTATGTGGGTCTTGCTCCTAGAGTCTCGTGAAATGAGACAGTAGATTGCTAATGTGCAGAGATGCTAGAGATGGTATCAATGTCACGTTTATACAGGACTTGACTGTATCAGATTCTTGCTCAGCAGGGACATCTGACCCCTTCTGTCTCCCTAATGAGGATTTCAGCTTTGCTGTTACATTACAGTTATATTACAGTTTGCCCTTCCTTTGTTTCTCCAGAAGGCATAGTGCTTTGAACATAAATAAAATTTGCTGATAGTGAGTTAAGCTGGCCTGGAGTTAACCGTGGTAAAGGGTAAACTGGGTTTCTTCCCCTTTTTCATGCTTGTGTATCTGTCTTCTTCCTCATCTTTTAACTTCCATTTTAATCTCTTTTAGCATTGACAAAGCAACAGGCTCATTTCAAAGAGTTGACTTCAAAGCCCCTTTGGCGCAGAAATGCTGGCCACTGAAGCCTATAGGAGTTGGCATCAATGGAAGGCCCTGTGGCGGTTGCATTTAAGAGTTTTTTCAGGGTTCTATTTTTAAAGTCCTTCTAAAGGAAGAAGGGGATGGTTAGTGGAACATCTGCTTCTTCATAA
>PVIH01002829.1:108854-177068 GCA_004025045.1 Sigmodon hispidus
TTTTTTTTTTTTTTTTTTTTTTTTTTTTTTTTTTTTTTTTTTTTTTAAAACTTTATTTATTTATTTATTTGCCTTGGTGTTTGCCTGGAACTGGAACTACAGACAGTTGTTAGCTGCCATGTGGGTGCTGGGAATCGAACCCGGGTCCTCTGGAAGAGCAGACGGTGCTCTTAACCGCTGAGCCATCTCTCCAGCCCCGGTGATTTTTATAATTGCAAGGAAAGAACAAATTTTTTTTCTTCAAAAAAACTTGCTCGCTTTATCTATGTCCTAGTTATAGCTCTTAGGACAGAAGTACAGCTTTAACTTGAGTGTAGCATTTTTCAAAATGACTAAATGGGGTTAAATAGCAGCAAAGAGGACTGGGCCTGGTGAACCCTTATGCCCAGCTCTCATTGGAGCTGTAGGTATGGGCTGCCGGAGAGATCTCCATGGATCCTTTGTTCTCCTATGTGTTGATTCTCTGAGGCTCGGAGTGATTCTTTCAGAATGAACTATAGATTCCGTGGTTCAGGTTGTTAGAGACAATGGTACAAAGGTCTTCAGGAACTAGAGACAGGAAAAGAAAGGCCGGCTCAAGTGGACATTTTAATAGGAGGCAGCTGGACCGATTTAGAGGGAGTGATATCCGAGGGCTGGATATCCGTTGCTTTAGGAACAAGGGGACACTTGGAATCAGTACACTTTTTACCTCCTTTTAAAAACTATTATTGTATTTATTTGTATACGTATTTGTGCATGTGTGTGCCCAAGTGTGTGGAAGTCAGAGGTCAACGTGAGGGAGTCTGGAGGTTTGAGATCATAGGCTTAGCTGCACGCTTGCGTTAGTTCTTTAAAAGACTTACATTTATTCTCTGTGTGTGTGTGTTCACGTGTTACACAGCAGTGTTAAGAGCTCAGAGGACACTTTGTGGGGATCAATTCTTTTCCACCACGTGGGTCCTGAGCATTGAATTCAGGCTGTCACGTTTGGTGACAAGCACCCTGGCCTCCTAAGCCATGTCACTAGGTATTTCTACCTATTTTTGTGAAGCCCTCAACTCAGAATGGTTTGTGCATTTTTAAATGATTGAAAAAAAAAAAGCCAAAGAATGCATATTGTGACATGTGAAATTATATGAAATTCAAATATCACTGTGCATAAAGTTTTATTGGAACATAGTTATAGTTACTCATTTGATTTTCTGTGGCCTGCAAAGGTATTGACTGCCTGGCTCTCTGCAGAAACAGTTGTCTCAGGGTGAGTGAGAGTATGGACTGGCAGAGTGACAGGCAGAGCCAAAGGACATTTTACAGGAAATGCATGATGAGTCTGTTCTAACCAGACTCCTTGCCTTGATGTTTGTGCTCCAGTGGGTCATGGTTAGAGGGTGGCATGCAAGCTCTCAGAGTAAACTCTATAACCTGGCTGGTTCAGAGTCAGATGCTAATCTCAGAGCAAGATGCAGGACCACTTGCTGGCTGCTGGCACAGTGTGAATAGGCTGAGAGTAAAGTCAGAGGCCTACTTCCTGCTGGGTGAGGTTGGAATGGGCAGCTGGGTTCTGTAGAGAAGGCTGGAAGAGAGAAGTATCTGGAGAGGCTCTGAAGAGCCTTCCACCCAGCTGTGGCTTCTCAAGGGTGTGTTTGTCATGACCTAAGAAGTTGGAGCTCTCTGTTTCTGGCTGGAGTTAATACTTCTTCCCTGCCTTTGGGAGTGACTATGAGCCCAGTAAGGAGAAGGCTGAGAGGTCACCTCCCCACCATGCCTGCCTATCTGGGTCAGTCCTCTGAGTTTTTTATGAGAAGATACAGAGATGAAGCAAGGGTATAATGGGAAGTCCATGGGGACAGCAAATGTCAGGACAAGGCATGACTGTCACAAAGTGTGAGTGTCCTGAGTGAGCATCTCCAATGCCATGGGTTAGAGGAAAATGTCCCAGCAGTACGGAACTTCAACTCTTACAACCATTAGAAAGAAATGGGGCCTGTTAGAAGAGATTTCAAGGAGGCAGCTTTTGTGCAGATGAGAAACTGCAGGCTCGAGATGCGTACACTTAGTAATGCTGGTTCCTGTTTGGACTTAGTTTCATATTTTTATTATTTATTTTCTTAAAAAAGTTACAGTGTGTGTGTGTGTGTTTTGCAGGGAATTAAATCCAGGACCTTACTCATACTAGGCAAGCGTTCTACTACTGAACCCCATTCTAGTTTTCTGTGCAGCCATCAAACACGTGAGCACTGGTGAGAAACGGGAGGGCACTAGGTTAGGTGAGGACAGGTTGGATCCGGCTTTGGCTGAGCCAAAGGCAGTGCTAAAAGCCAGCCAAGGTAAGAAATGATGTTCTTGGTCTCAGCTCCATGGTCCTCTTTGGTAAAGCTTCTCTGTAGGCATCTTAACCTCTCCCATTGTCGAGGCCTGGTGATCTAGAGTGTTGAGCAAATGCCATTTATTTTTCATGTGTACTTTATTATGTGGAAGACATGCAGCAAATGTTGGATGAATGAATGTGTGAATGAATATAGACCCAGATCACCAGTGATTCCCAAACTATCTTCTGAAAAAAAGAATTATTGAAGGAGCTTGTTAAAGATTCACTCCTGACTCTTGGATGGGCCCACTGCATCCGACCATTCGTGCTCATGTGTGTTTCTGGATGCAGGTGGTCTGTAAGCCATACTTACAGCAAGTCTGGCACAAGTAGCAAGCCTTCTGGAATAAAGACAGGAACTGAACATTAAAAATAGCTCTTCATTCATCTGCCCATGCTCAGTGGCCAAGTGCTCCCTTCTGCTGGCATCAGGTCCGGATGTGGGTCAGTTCTCAGCCCAGGGAAAATGAACAGTGTCTTCTCCGAGGTGCCCAGAACATTCTGAGTCAGTGGAATGCGCCGGCCAGTCAGGCATAAGGGAACTTCCACTTCTTTTTAAACCTTAGTGGGGACCAAGTTGGCACAGTGAAGGAAGGAGAGGAAGTGCCCTATGGGTGGGGCATGGAGTTGGCCAGGGTTTCAGGGCTGGTTGTGCTTTAGGTGGCTGCTCAGGTCATTGCTATATATGCACTGTCCTCTCTAAATAGTAACTTTCCCTACTGGCTTGCGTGTTGTTGGTGACCACAAATGTGTGGCTGCTGTTCAGGAGGCTCCTGGATGATAGGGTGGGGTGGACTGCTGTCAGGGCTTCCGAGGAAAGAGAGCTGACTTCTGTCACACCACTCACTGGGAGAGTTAGGAGGTGTGGCTTCTGGGCCCTGGGCGCTCACTTTTTCTTTTGTAAAATGAGTGGTGCAAAGGGACAGAGCAATAAAACTTCATTCTCCTTCTGAAAGATGTTTCAAGGCTTGTGTCCTGACTGAGCCCAGGCTATGATTGGTCAGACGCTGTTGATGAACTCTTTCAGGGTCTGCTTGGCTCGCATGTTCTGGGATCTGGCTCCCTAGAGCAGCAGGGCTTGGTATTTTCTCCCCTTTACTACATAGAACCATTCCAGCCACGCTGGAGGGTCTCAGTGATTACAGAACTGAGTGTGCCAAGCAGTAGCACCTGCCAAATGTCAGACCCACCCTTCTCTCTGCCTTTTAATGGGCTTGACTTGATGAATGAGGAGCAGGGGGCTTTTGAGGAACAAACTACCTTTATTTTCAACATTTCATCCTCTTCCTCCTCTTCCTCCTCTTTCTCTCCCTTCTTCCTCCTCTGCTTGGTAGTGCTGAGGATCGAGCCCAGGCCACACATACTTAGCAAGAGCTCTGCCACTGAGCTACATTGCCCACACCCCTTTTATAGCTCTTTTTTCCTTTCCTTTTCTTGGGTTTTTGCCTTTCCTCCCCTCCTTACATGGAGACATATGTAAGGTGGTGGAGTACACTGTAATTTCTTTTGTTCTTCCTTCCTTCCTTCCTTCCTTCCTTCCTTCCTTCCCTTCTTTCTTTCTTTTGTCTTAACCTGTAGCTGAGACTTGCTTTGAACGCATGATCCTCCTGCCTCACCCTCCCAGTTGCTGGGATTCCAGGCTAAACTATTTAAATTCATTCAGGTTTAGTTTCCTCATGTGTAAAGTAGGGGAACGATAGCCACCCTTGTATTGTACATACAGCTAGTGCATGTAAGCCCACTGTGCAGTGCACGGCTTGTGAGTGTGATATCCAGTGACTGGAGTGTTTGCTCTGAGGGCTGGAGGTCTCTGAGGAGAACTCTTGGGCTTTACCCATCTTAGAGAACTGGATCAGAGCGCGGGCTCAGGAGTGAGCGGTAGTCCTTCCGGGCACAGGTCATCCTGCTCTACCCCCATATCCACAATATTTTGGAATTAAAAAGAAAAACCCATATTTTGTTGTAAAACTGTTGAATCAGCAAAGCTCAGGCTAGCTGAGTTGGATTCCCAGTAACAGTGCTTCATTTTTTTTTTATTTTCCACTCAGGCCTGATGTGGAAGAGTACGTTTACTTATTTGTTTGTGTGCAGTTGGCCTCTGTGTGAGAATGTTTTGCTCTGTCATTGCTGCATTCCTGGAACCCGACACACAGTGGCATCCTGATGGGATGAATGGATGAATGAATGAATGGGAAACCTGTGGGCTCCTGAGACCCTTTTGGGAGCCTGCAAGATCCGAAGTATTTGAGAATGATGGTAATCTGTTGTATGCTTCCTCTTCTTCTCTCTGTGCAAATCTTAGTGGATTGTTATTTTCCAAGTTACTAATGCTTGATGACAGCATCATATAGAATAAAGAACTGTTTCTAAGTGCAGCTGATTTACTATAAACATAAGCAATTTAAATTTATTAAATAGCCACCAAACTCAATAGATACAGAGAGGGATGAATTTTTGCATGAAAAACACATAGACACAAATTTGGTTTCCACAACACAGCTAACGGTCTACTTGTTGAATTACAGTGTAGCATCAACAGAAATACCTGTACTTAGCAAAGAGCCTACAGAGGCCCACCCCTTTACCAATGGCATGTGTGAACCCAGGATTGCCTCATACTTCACTCCACAAACTGAGCTGTAAAAGTGAATGAAGAGACCTGGCTATCCCTTGAGTATAAATAAGATACAGAAGAGATTTGCAAAAATCTAACGTTGCCATTATGTTCTTCTTTTTTGTATTGGAAAAATATATTTTTTCATAAGATGATAATTCATGTTAACATGGTAAGTTTATTTTAAACAAAAGCTTTTGGAGACCTAACCATTTTCCTAAACATCATGGGGTTCCCAAGCTAACATGTGTAAGACATATTGGTGGGGATAAGTCCCCAGGATTATGGAAGGGACCTCAGTGACATTGTAGATGGTGGAGGATTCTTTTTTATATGGGTGATGGACCCCCCTCCCCTCCCAGCATCCCTCTGTTATGAGGTATCTGATCCCTCTGCTCTTCTATCCTTGTGGGCTTGGGCAAGTGCTGTCTCCATGTGTGCTGAGTCAGGCCAGCCGCCTGGCAGTGGAGCCGTGTGTTGGTCCCTCCATCTCTAATGCCTTCACATTAGTTTTGGAACCTTCTCTACCTGTTACCTCTGCTTTCTCTTCTGAGAGATCTGGGAGGACTGAGGCAGAGCAGGTGTCAGGGAAAGGGGAGTGTGGGAACTGAATGAGGGTTGCCTGGGATGGCAGCTTCTTGGGGATCTTAACATTTGGCTAATGGGTAAACTGAGGTTCTGTCTTTGAGACCTACTGCAGTGACTTGTGAAAGTTTGTCTTCTGGGCCAAGGCATTTCTCACCTGGAGCTTTTTTTTCCCTTCCCCTGTAGCTGAGGGTGGCAGCAATGACCTTATACAAGCTTTCCTCTTGGGGTTTATGGGGCATCCTAGGTCCTTGGCTCTGGGCCGCCTGCCTCTCCTGACTGACTAGTTGGTGTGCAAGATGACACTGTGTTTATTTTAGTTTCTTCTTTATAACTTCCTGCTGCTCTTTCCAGTGGAGCTCTAAAAAGACTGTATGAGTGTTTCTCTACACTGAGCCATGGCATACATTGAAATCTGTTTTATTTCAGTATTATTGTGTTCCTGGTATTTCTGCAAACCTTTGATAGAAAATGGTGAGGAGTTGGGTTAGGAGAACTAAATGGGCCAATTTCTGTAGTGCACTGAACACGATTATTTTTCCTATTCCTATTATTATTATTATTATTATTATATTAGTCTGATCATTAATGCTATTTCTCTAACACAATCCTGATAGGTGATTGTACAACTTATATTATACAAGTTCATTGTGCCACTAAAATGCATTGTGCTCTTCCTGTATACCAGGCACAGTGGTACATTGTATTTGTGAGTATTACAATGTGTCACAGTCACTGTTCTATTGCTGTGAAGAGGCATCATGACCAAAGCAACTCTTATGAAAGAAAGCATTTAATTGGCTTGCTTACAGTTAGAGACTTAGTCAATTATCACCAGAACAGGGCACGGACAGCATACAGGGCACTGCAGCATTAGCCGACAGCTACATCCTGGTGCCTGCCGACAGAGAGAGAGGTGGGGGTGGGGCGGGGCAGACAGACAGACACACATACACGCATGGGGCGGGGGAGGGGGGCAGAGAGAGGAGGGGAGGGAAGGGGGAAACACAGACCAGGACTGGCTAGGGCTTTTGAAACCCCAAAATTTGCCCCCAGTGACACACTACCTCCAACAAGGCCACACCTCCTGATCCTTTTAATCCTTGTGATAGTTCCACTCCCTGGTGACTAAACATTCAAATATGAGCATGTAGGGGCCATTCTCATTCAGACCACCACACCTCGGTTAGAAATGCCCGTGATAAGAATTCCCAAACACTGATCATTTGAGACTGTGAGAAGTTCCCAGTATTCAGGAGGAAGAGGCCAGCCAGGGCAACATAGTGAGAACCTGGCCTGGAGAGGGACATGGACATGGACACTGACGCGGAGCGGACACAGACATGCTGACTGTAATTCTCAGGAAGGCAAGTGTAGATGGTCCTCTACACTTTAGAGGACCATCTTTCAGTCAATTCCAGTGGATGGTCCTATACCCTTGAGTATTTCTGTAACACAAATCATACTTTGGGGGTTATTAAAAGCTCCCAGAGGATATGAATTTGGGAGGGGTGGATAAGGGGAGAGTTACAGGGAGAAGCGGGGAATCAATATGATCAAAATGCATTGTATGAAATTGGTAAATAAATGAATGGAACATTATACTAAGAAAGAATGTGGCTACATTGTATTTGTAGGGGCAAGTGTTTACTTTTATTATATAAGAATATTAATGCTTTTTTTCTTTGTAATCCCTGTGTTAGCCTTTACCATGTGTAGCATTTGAAATAACCTTTGTCTGGGAATTCCAGGACTCTAGCATAAAACCATAAAATGTCAGAGCTAGAAGAGCCCTTAGAAATTAGGAGCCTGTGAACTCACAGAAGATGCGTGACTTGCACAGGATCTTCTGGTATATTCAAGGCATGGCCTGGCTCAGACTCCAGGTAGGATGGTTATGAGCACTGGTTTTGAGTCAGCCAAATCTGTGTTCAGATTCTGCTTCAGTATTTATTATCGAAACTGCTGTACTTATCTGAGAGGCTCACAGTGTGTTTTAATGAGATGATTTAGATCAGGAAAAGTTTAGGCTTCAGAGCAAGGGCGGTTTCCTTCTCCTCCCTCTCATTAATATAAATCATTTATATTATTGGGACTTGAGCAGAAGATCATTCTTTAGCAAAGTTTTAAATATTTTCAGCGGTTACCTGTGTGGTTTCTCTGCTCTCAGTGTTGATCTTGCACTTTCTCTGTCTAGTGGTTTCAGAGATCTGAAATGCCCCTCCCAGCCCTTAGGAGGGGAGGATAAAAACACTTTGGGGCTGAAGAGAGAGCTCATTCATTGGTTAAGAGCACATGATTACTCTTCCAGAGGACCTGAGTTCAGTTCACAGCATCTACATTGGGTGCTTCATAAGCACCTGTAAATCTAGCTCTAGGGGATTCAACGCCCTCTTCAGGCCTCCAGGGGCACCTGTGCACATGTCTGCCTGCTTGCCCCTCCTCCCCCCAAATAAAAATAAATGTTAAACAATGATTAAAGGCCTCGCTTACAGTTAGTCTCTGCCCTTGCTTGAGAAGACCTTTTTCCTCTTTCGGGACCCAAGATTATTAACATTGATAGCATCTAATTACAGTATTTTCTTCATCATCTGAGACTTGAGCAGAAGTCTTTTAATAGAATGTAGACAGTGTGGCTATAGTGAAGAAATTACTATAACTTACTGTCAGCTTTTGAGACCAAAGAACATCTCATCTCCCTCTTGGAGCCTTGTATAACCAACATAAATGACTTTGTGGGCTATGCTGTGGTCCTGACCTACATCGTGAAGTACCATGCTCTCCTGGAGACTCCTGTTCACATGATGACTTGGCACATGGCCCCAAATCCATCTGGCTTTATGCCATAGAATTATCTCGAGACCCAGGCCTGGTGATGTGAAAATGCTCACTTTTGTTTTTGTGACCCAGTGGGTGGTCATCACCACTGGGGTGCCCAGCTGTGATCAGGTTCCAAGGCCCTCTCTTTACATGCTGTTGCCATTAACGTGTATCTGGTGTTCTTCAGGATGGAGGAATTAGGCACTTGGTATGGGCCTGTGTGTACACCAGCCTGTTTCTTCACCTGTTCAGGGTAAAGAGGAAAAATAGCATGTGGGTTCTGTGCTGAGTCCTCTTGGGCTTGGCTCCTGGGAATGTTAGCAAACAGTTTCCACCCTAGCTTATCACCTGAGGAAAGTTGATGTTTCGCTGTCTTTAGCCAAGACTGGCATGCTTTGCTTTAGTCGTTTGTGAAGAGTCCATTGCCTTTTTTTAAGTCAGGTAACACACTCCTGTCTTAATTTTGGTGTTCTCTCGTCCTTGGTGAGGGGTTGTGGGACAGGGCGGGCTGTCTACTATTTTTTATTTTTGAGACAGGCTCACTCTATGGAGCCCGGCTTCTCTTGAACCCTTTGTGCAGACAAGGCTCTGCCTCCTGAATGCTGAAATTAAAGGCTTGTTCCACTAAGCTTGCTACGTCTGCTATCTTGAGAAACATTAGAATGTTTTATTTAGACTGTTTATTTATATCCAAATGTGGGTTACATGGAATTAAATAAAAATCTCATTTTTTTTTTAAATGGTAAAAGGGAGCTTATACCCTGTGTCAGCAACACCTGTTACCACCTGGAGATACTGTTGGTATTGATTTAGCAACATCTTGTCAGTTTTTACTCTTTTGAGAGTTTCTCTATAGCCAAGGCTTACCTCAAGCTCATGATAATCCATTTGCTTCAGCTTCCAAAATTCTGGGATTACTGGTGTCATTACTGCTGTACAATGTCCTCTGAATTTAACAGCTATTACCATCTGTATCAGAAGAAGCTCTGACTTCTCATGAGCATCCCTCTATGTTGGGCCTCTTGACATTCCTTCATAGGAGGCAGGGATGCAGAAGCCTGTCAACCCCTTGCCTGGCATCCCTGTCACCCCCACCTGCACCTTTCTGCTGGCTGTGTGATATTCTGTTCTAATTACACATGGCCATGAGGGCCAGAGCAGTGGTTCTCAACCTTCCTCATGCTGTGACAGTTCCTCATATTGTGCTGGCCCCCAGCCATAATATTATTTTTGTTGCTACTTCATAACTGTAATTTGCTACTATTATGAATCATAACATAAATATCTGATATGCATCTCCTGCAGAAGAGTCATTTGACCTCCAAAGAGGTCAAATTCCACAGGTTGAGAACCACTGGGCTAGACTGTGTGACTATATAGAATGTGGCAAGTTAACCGAAGTGGGATTAAGAGCCATCTCTGCAGGAGTGAGAAGTCTTCATCCATTCTGGGGTGTAACATTTTGATAGTGACTCTGTTTTAGGCTTACTCTAAGCCCAGGAAACTAATGGGTTCTGCACATTGGATTTTGGGGGAAATGTACTTAGATCTGTCATTGGAATCTATCTAGAGTAGGAAGCCCCAGAAAAAGTTTCTTATTTGTTTAGTATCTTCTTCTATGTGGGCACATGTACATGTACATGCTATTACATGCTTGCTTGAGGTTAGAGGATACTTGTCCTTGAGGATTAACTCAGGTCTTCTGGCTTGCCAGCAGATAGCTTTATCAACTGGTATTGATAAAGCTGGCTCCAACTCAGTTAAAATGTGTGTCATGTTATCCATCTGTGAACTTGGCAATGGCAATGATGCATGCTCTTGTAAGGGTCATGGGCTATAGAGTGTTGCCTAGTGCTCCATCCCATCTCCACTTCTCTCACAGGGCATGACGGGGAATGTAGACTGAGCTCAGACTGTCCTGCCCCAGGGTCTTCAGCCAGCCAGTGAGTGTTGGCTGTTTTGCGTGCCTCAGCTAGACTTTGGCTAGCTGTAGCTCCCTCCTCCCAACACTGTGGAGGCTTAATGAACAGTCCACCTCCATTGAACACTGCTGCCTAACAAGTTGGCTGTTATCACTCAAGAGAAATGTGGGAAAACACAGTTTTCAACAAAGCAGCGGTCCCATCCTGACTCTGTACCCCATCAAGGGCACAATTTAACTTCCAGTGAACTGTGTGGCTCTTTATTGGCTTAGGAGCAGCACACCCTGCCCCACCCCCACCTCCCCAGGACAGATGCAGCAATTGTCTCCTTCAGGCCCACCCTCACAGGCCTCATGTCTTCCTCCTCTTCCTGATGCACTTTTTTCTCCTCCAACTACTGACTACCTCAGCTTTAGGGTGATGAAAGGTGGTCTTTGTTTCTCAGACTCTTGGTTCATACAACCTTTCTTAAAGGTCCGAGGACCTAACAGGCGCTGGCTAGTTGCTGTTCATTTCTGCTTTGTGTCCTGGAGTTGTGTTCCTGGCCAGGGTTAAGTCCAGTGGTTCTCTACAGAGGTGGGGCTGTGTTCACTGTGCTTCCAGACCACATGTGGGTGCCCTATTTTGAGAGTCTGTAGGCTCCAAGTGGTGCTGTGTTACGAAGACTTCCCTTGTCCTGAGGTTTCCTCCTGGGGCTGGCTGTCAAGTCACCTGGTCTGGCTTGCCTGGGCATGTGGCCAGTGATCTCCATGTTTGAGTCATTCGGGCCAAGTCCTTATTCTGCTCTTGTGACTTCCAGCAATTAAGGAAAACTGCAGGGTCTGTCCCATTCCAGCCGGCAAACATCTGGTGATGGTGGGGCTTCCCCAGCCTGTGATTCTGTCACACTGAGTTCAAGAGAGTTCAGAGAGGGAACTGACTTGTCTGCCTGGGGATGTGGTGTGAGGGTGTAGGGTGTTTCTTTAGTCCTCAGTGAGCTAAGCCCTCCTGGCTTGGAGTGGGGACCTTAGGGGAGGGTCATGTCTCAAGAAGGAGGGATGTATCAGGATTGTTGGCACCTCAGAGCAGTAGACATGGTTATGGCCTTGGTCAGTTCTCTTTCTGTGTTGGTGCCTTATTCTCCCCATTTGTAAAATGGAGCCAGAATATCCTATATGTCATCGAAAGGCTTCTGTGATTTCTTATGAGGTTGGCACAGTCTTCTGGTATATAGAGGGACTTTCAGGTGGCTAGTCTCTTAGCAATGCCGCTATCATTAAGGTGTAAATTTGCATCAGCTGTGCCAGTGTGCTCCTACACTAACACTCCTACACACCTCAGGGCGGGGTAGGTCTCAGTTGTTCTCACCATGGCCCTCTTAAAGACAGGTTCGAACTGGCCCCTCTAAGGGAAAGATAGTTGTTTATGTCACAGCTTTCTTTTTTTGGCTCCAACTATGGCCTTTTGTTTCTTCAAGTGATTGAAAAATTCCTCCAGGTCATTTGCTTTCTCAGGATTGGTGTTAGAGCTCCGTGAATCAGGGAGAGTGAGGTCTTCTGTTCTGAATTCTCAGTAGTCATGTTCCTTTTCCAGCCGGAGGACAGACAACCCAGAGCTTGTTTTCTGGGGCCTGATGCTGGCAGCAGCATTACTGAGAGCTGGGTTGCAGCCTGGAGCATTGTTCTTATTCAGCCTTCCCAATGAGCCTGTAGGCTGTAGTCTCTGAGAATATACATTGTTATTTCTGGTTGGATACTGTTAAAAAAGCAGGGGCTTCTTGGGGCTATTGTGGGTTATCGGGTTATTTGTCAAACTTTAGTGTATAAGTGAGCATGTTGCTTGTCAGACCTATAAAGGGCAGTTCCAGACAACTGTCTTTATGTGTACTTTTGCAGAGTATATTGTTATATTTGAAGATCGTTTGAGGTGTGCAGAGGAGTACATAACATCTGTTAGGGTGTGTAAAAGGTACTGAGAAAGTCAAAGGCAGGATTGAGAAAAGAACAATGGCCCAAACAAGGAGGCATGGGTCCAGGACTAGAAGGTGGGTTTGCAGGTAAACAGGAACATCCTTCCTATGAAGGCATTTAGATTCGCTGTGGAAGAGGGGTGGTAGCCTATGATCCCTGCCGCTCAGTGAACCTTGCTACTCTATAGCCTTGTGTCCTAGCCACCAACCAACTAACCAACCAACCAACCAACCAACCGACCACCTCTATACACTTTATCCGATTCTCTTTGCCTCTTTCCATCTGTCTGTCTCTTCACAGTCCTCCAGTGTCTAGGTTCTCGGCATCTTCCAGCTCCTACTCTGCACATAAGCTTGTGGGCCTTTTATAAATTTACCCTTTACCTCCCTTGTTAAGAAGGTCTTGAATTATCCAGCTGTTGACCATATGAAGAGAGCCTTGGATTTGCCCAGCTTTGACAAGCCAACCATTTCTGAGGTTTTTATTAGCAAATGCTGGCAGGCATTGCTCATGATTGATGACAATTCACTTTTCTCTTGTCACCATGTTAGCTGCAAACAGTTTTTTTTTCTAGAAACTGAGGACTAGTATCTATCTGGAGAAAGCAGTTGGTTCTAGGCTATCTGTGGATGCCCGTGGGCCTGAGAAGGACCTGTCTTAAATGATGGAGCCTGTTACTATGAAGGCTCTGTTACCCTTCCTTTATGCATCCAGCCCTAGCTCACAGGTATTCATAGGGCCTGGATTCATTTTATCCTGGCTGTCAAAAGCACTGTAAGGGCAGTAATGTCCTGATGGGCTCACAGTTCAGGGTTTACAGTTCCTCACAAGCATGGTGACAGAAGCATCTGAGCACAATGTATCCTCAGAAGGCAGAGGAGAGATGGAAGATGCTACTCAGTCTGGGACCCATCCTATGGAAAGGAGCAGCTCACATTCAGAGTAGGTCCTAGTTAAACAGGCCACCCTAGAAAGGTCCTCACAGGCATGCCCAGAGGTTTGTCTCCTAGGTCATTCCAGATCCTATCAAGTTGGCAGTCAGTAATAACCATACCAGGAGCCTCCTGCATGCCGGTCACTCTGAAGGGCACAGAGGTTCAGTCAGATACATTCCTTACCTTACTGTGTACTGGGAACAAGGGCAGCACTAAGCAGATCCCTATAGGAGGATGGAGAGCAAACCAAGAGGAGAAGGGGGAGATGTTGCCCCCTGTCTCCTTCCTGGCCAGTCACCTGACTTTTCTAGCTGCTCCTCTGTGGGAACGTAGCAGTGTTTGGTCTCTGCTCCCCCTTCTGATAAGTGTTAGCTTCTCAAATGTCAGCTCCGTGATGATGAGGAGAGTGGACTGTGTCCGTGGTTCACAAGTTTATGTTTTGTAAGACTTGATAATTAGAAAAAGTGCTCACCATTGTTAGTAATGGAGTAGATGCCCCAATGATTTCAGATCACCTCTGTGCTGATATTCATCATGTTTGCACATTAGCATATCTGTGCATATCTCTAGGCAGCATGGTGATCAGCTTTGCTTATTAAAGCAGAATCTCACATGGTTTTCCGTGGTGTGCTTCCCGCACCCAGTGTCAGCTTTGTGTGGTGGCAGTGTATTTATCTCCATTGCAGTACTCCATTAATTGGTATGAGAATCTTGCGCTTTAGCAACTTTTCTGAATAATGTGTGATTTTTCCCCCCTTTTTTGCTTATTGGATAAAACAGAATTGCATGTTACTCTACAAGTCTTCCTACACACAGACTTTATTGTGTGTGTGTAGGGATGTAGGTCAAGGGCATTTAAAAATCTCAGTAAAATTTCGAACAATTTAACTAAAAATCCAGTGGTATATCTTAGCACTATAAATGTACTCATTCCACCTAACTGTAAACTTGAATGCATAGGTCCACATGTCTCCATGCCTCACACTACCACTACTAGAAACTGCCATTTCACTCTGTGAGTTTTATTGGTTCTCATTATACTTGTGTGTGGTATGCATGTGCACATTCATAGGTGTGTGGGTACACGTACATATGTGTGGATGGAGGCCAGAAGCTGACTTTGAGTTTTTTTCCTTCATTAGTCTTCTGGTATACTGAGGCAGGGTTTCTCACTCCACCCAAAAGATGCCCCTGCGGCTTTTGACTTGTTTTTAGATTCCATATGCAGCCAGACATATGCTGCACAGTGATGGAAGGATGTACAGCTGTGGTCCTGTAAGACTGATTTTTACTGGAAAACAGTACAGATAGTCTTACATTGACTAATGAACCTATGAGTCTTGGGTTTACTGTGTTTCTTGTATTGAGAGGCCACATTAAGTGTGCCCTATTCCATCTACATTTGTATGAGGACACTTTATGGTGTTTGTACAATAGTGAAATTGCCTAACATCACTGTTCTTAGAATGTATCCTCTTCTTGAAGTATCAAATGACCCTGAGCGGTATTAATATTTGTCTTTCTGTCAGGATTGTTTCATTTAACGTATACTGCATAGAGCCACCTGCATTGTTACAGGTAGCAGGCTTCCCTTCTTAAAAGCTCAATAATCTTAATCTCTCTTTCTTGCTATCTGTTCTCTATTTATCTATCTAGTGACCAGCCCTTGGGTTGTTCCCTGTGTCTTGGCTGCTGTGAACAGTGCTGCAGTATGAGTTGACTGCCATTATTGAAAGGAAGTTCCTTTACAGACATTTTCTCACATGAATGTGCTGAGTATGACTGTATACCTTTTCTGTACCTTCCAATGATCTTACAGCTTTTTCTTTTTATCTGATGCTGTGGTTAGTGGTGTATGTATATTTTGTTTTTAAACCAATGTATTCCTGCAGTAAATTAACCTGGTTGTGAGTCTGTTGCTTTTATACAGTGCTAGATTTCTCTTTATTAACAAAATTCTGGAAGTTTTGCTTCTGTGATGATATAAATGATGGGTCTGTAACTTTCATTTCCTCTCTGTGCTTGCCTTGGTATTGAGATTATATAATGTACTCTAAAAAATGGGGAAAGTTCATATCTAAAGTTTGCAAGTAGATTAGAGTTTGCAAGAATAGAGAACGTTTTCAAGGAAACTTTTTTTTTTTTTTTTTTTGGTTGTGTTCAGGAACTCTATTAAATCTTTGACTTGATTCTTTGTATTTTTTTTTTTTTAATGTAGAACTTTGAATGCTGGCAGCCATGGTGTGTTCCTTTACCCTGCTGGCTTCAGTTATCTTTATGATGTCTTTAGGAGTATAACCTCTGCTGTTCAACAGAGCTCAATTGTTAAACTTTTGTCATTTACAGTTGCACATCTGTGTGAAGGAGAATTTTACTGTTCTTGTGCAACCAAATGGAATGCAGAAACAGGTGGAATGTATTTCTATTCCATATTTAGTGTTTCCTAGAGAGGATAATCTATAAGAAAATTCTACAGATTTGCAGTTTTAGGGGCTGGGATGACAGTTCAGTTGAAAAAGTATTTGCTTTGCAAACCTGAGTTAGGTCTAACACCCACCTAAAAAGCCAAGTATAGAGGCATATCCTTGTAACCTAGTACTGAGAGACAGAGACTGGTAAATCCCGGGGGCCTGAGGAACAGTAAGGTTAGGTTACTTGGTGAGCCCCAGACCAGTGAGAGAACCAGTCTCAGAAAACGAAGTGTGCTGGGTGTGGGAGCACATTTTTAATCCCAGCACTTGAAAGGCAGAGGCAGATGGAACTCTGGGAGTTTGAGGCCAGTCTGCTCTCTGTGGCAGTTTCCAGGCTGACCAGGACTACACAGTGAGATGCTGTCTCAAAACAAGCCAAGAAAAAACAAAACAAAAAACCAGCACCAACCGCCCCCCAAAAAAAAACAAAACAAAACAAAACAAAAACCCAAAAGCAAGCAAGCAAGCAAACAAACAAACACCTGAAGTTGTCCAACATATGCCAAATAAACAAGGAGTTCTTAAATTAAAGCTTACTAATCTTGTTACCCATTTCCTCTGATCTTGATTGATTTTTCTCCAGCATATGCTTTATTGAGAGGATTTTGCTATTCTAAAATGGAAATGGGAAAGCCACTGGTTGCTGATGGCTCCTGCAGCCTTGGCGGTCTGTCCTGGAGTGCTCTTTGATTAAGTGTCAAGGTGAGTGGTGCAGGCCTTTGATGGACACAGGATTGTGGTTGGAGAAAGCCCAGCATTAACTGCTTACCTTGCCATCCCCAGCGAGCAGGTGTTGCATGAGCTCAGCTCCCTCTCAGCCTTTCCTTCTCCCTGGTGGGCCATTGGCCCTGAGTAAGATAGATGCTTGCAGTAGAAGAGCTGTTAATAGCATTTACTCTGTCTTAATCCTTTTTAATCCCATTCATATTTCAGAGTCTGAAACTTGGCAGGATGTCAGAAGCCACACTGTGAGCAGGGAAATTTTTCTTTGAACAGCAGGTACCAAGTTAGAAAAAAAAAAAAAAACCTCCAATATTTAGTTTGTTAAAACATGTAAGAGTAGGAAATTTCTCCAGATTTCTGAGTGTCATTAAGAAATCTTGCTGAGGTTTCTTATTATTTCAACCAAAAATCAACAAGCAATAGCAAGCTTAGTCATAGTGAGATATCTGGGGTATTGGCTCCCTGACTGGGGGGATAACTAGGGTTGGTGGTGCTGTCTGTTGTCAGACCTGTGGGGAATTCGGACCCTGAGCTATTCCTGATGAGACATTAGCTTTTCCTTGGACTTGTCAGCCCAATCTTTTGATTAATGGGATCTGGCTATTTCTTTAGATTTAATATAAAAAATTGTGGAATTCTGGTATTAAATCCTGGAGATTTAGACCCTGGTGGTTGTTTCTTTCCTGCATTTATTGCAGTACATGCATTGTTGGAAAGCTGCATGTGGCCAGTAAGGACCTTTTTTTTCCTCCCCCACTGTGGAAGTTCTTTGTCGTCCAAATGCTCCCAAGCACTAGGTTTTGGATTAGACTTTGGGTCAGCTTCAGGATAGTGAGAGGATGGATGCCCAAGGACATGTTGTCTTCAGCTTCCTGGCCTTCCTCTTCCAAGTTCTGGCCTTTATTGGGCAGAGACGGGTCTTGTCTGGAGGGCAGCCCTGTCTGCCATTTGAATCCCTGCCCAGCCCTGGGGTGTGAGGGTTGGCTGGGAGGGGTAGGCCAGCCATTGTGGGAGAAAAGGCCGGGAGCTCCTGGAGGAGCATTTAGGATTGGAATCAGTTGTGTCTTTTAAAAATTTTGCCCATTTTGGACTTGTCTGTGGAAGCAATTAGGGAGATCACAGGACCGTTTCTGATTCCTGATTCTGTGCAGTGTCTATTCAGAAAAATAGAAAACAGTCAACTGGGACAGGGGATTATTTGAGCACACACAGAGTCCTGTTGTCTCAGCAGCATGCCCTCAGACAATTTGCCTTTTAGTGAAGTTTAAACCCATGAAAGGAAATAAAAAGTGTTTTATTAAATGGCAAAGAAAGATGGACTGAACTTAGGAGACTTTGGGAATTTTAGCTTTTTTCTTTGTTAATGCAAATGTTGGAAGAGGAGGACTCTTTCTGTAATGCAATTTATTTGTACAATGTGGTAATTATTGCTAATAGTTAATAATTATCTGCAGTTGGGTAAAATGCCAGAGAGAGAGAGAGAGAGAGAGAGAGAGAGAGAGAGAGAGAGAGAGAGAGAGCGCAAATGTGTGAGCTCTTGCTGGCCTGCCTTTTGTTCAAGGTTAAACCTTGCTGCTTCTGAAGATAGGGTATACTTTGTACATGGAGCCTGTTAACATTTACAAAGTGTCTGCTTTGGCTTTGGCGGGTCTAGCTTAGCACAGATGTGGACAGTCAGGTCAGAGTATCCTTCCATGAATATGCACAGACTAAAGCTTCAGGAGCATTGGGGACTAACCCACTATTATGCAGCTTGTCCTCACAAGGCAGGGCAGTCATACTCAACAGTGACTTCCGTGACCTTTTCTCTTTCCTGTAAAATCCTGCCTCATTCAATGTGGCACAATTCACTGCAGTTTATAGAACAGGTATACACCCATCACACCTTGTCAACTGTTGATTTTGTTTTCTGAAAGCATACAAAGCAAACCAAGAGACCCACAAGTGTGACCAGTAATGTGCTGTGTGGACAGATGGTGCCAGTCACAGGCAGGAAGAGGATTTACTGCGTGCTGAGTGGCAGAGAACCAGTTTGACCTTGATATGAAAATATTTCAAGTTCTCAGGGAGGAAAAATCACTCTTGGTCCCAATTCCTGTGCAGGTCTATGGAATTACATCTTACAGTGTGTTGGCGGGAGAAAAGGGGTGATACTCAGGAGTATAACTGGGGGCAACACAGCCCTTGGCCTTTCTCCTGTTTGGGGCTGGGGAGATGGCTCAGAGGTTAAGAGCATTTGCTGATCTTGAGGAGGAGCTGGATTCAATTCCCAGCACCCACATGGTGGCTTACAGCTTCCTGTAAGGCAGCTCTAGAGATCTGATGTCTTCTTCTGTCACTCGTCATTAATATGGTACACTTATGTACACATAGACAAACACTAAAAACCAAAACCAAGACTAGCTTGATTGAAGGCCAGTGGGACCCCCCTGGGCAGACTCAGCTTCTATTCCAGAGAACCGGGGGCTCTCTTCTTTGTTTTGAAACCACTAAAGGCTTTCTGAAGTTTATTCTGGTTGAGTTCTCCTCATAACAACTTCTAGCTCAGCCTCCTGGGTTGTTCAGATTGTCTTGAGGGGTGGGAATGTAGCTGTCTCAGGTCCCAGGGACTTTTCCCAGGGCATCCCCATTCTCCTCATCTGTGAGGGTGCATGTCAGTGGCCCTTCATCTCTGGAGGCCATTTGAGTGTCTTAGAGAGCTGATAAACAGCGAGTCTCAAGCTGGTCAAGGACAGGTGTCTGTGTTTGCCCTAGGTGGTTTTGTTACTCACCAGAGTCTGAGTCAGGCTAGAGCGGCTGGCCAGTGAAACCAGGTGTCTGTCTGTCTGTCTCCTGAGCACCAGCGTGGGCTGAGGTTGTAGATGCTGTTGCAGTGAGCGGCTTTTACATGGCTTCTGAGAGTCTGAACTCAGGTCCTCTCATTCTTTCATGGTGTTAGAAACAAACAATAACGCCAGTGTCACATAAAGGAACACATGGGCAAAGCAAAAGTAGCCTGGCATTGAATTTTTTTCCGCAAAAAGGGTGCACACAACCCAAACTAGGCTAGAGTGCGCACTGGGGTAGGAAGTGCGCTGAACCACCTTTTCCCCATTGGCTGGGGTCTAACCTCACAGACTTTCTTGATTGGCTAGCTTTAAAAGAATCCTATGAAGGAATCCTTCAGAGGCCATCAGATTATAGGAGGGAGGGAGGGGGGGGAGAGAGAGAGAGAGAGAGAGAGAGAGAGAGAGAGAGAGAGAGAGAGAGAGTTATTACCAGGTAGGGTACATTAAAAGATTTACATAAAAGTTTTACAAGGTTGGGGGCGGTTTATAGAATATTGGCCTTGGCAGGCTAGCTCTTTGATAGGAAGGAAAAAAAAGAAACATTTCATACAAGGACAAGCACTGATGGCCTCAACCTCTCCCTAGGCCTCCCCTTCCATTTCCTGTACTCCATTTCTCTCTGTCTGTCTGTCTGTCTGTCTGTCTGTCTGTCTGTCTGTCTATCTCATCCTTTTCTTGACTTTGTTTGTCCTCTGTCCAGGTCCAGAGGACAAAGCCTTTCAGCATCTGTTGTTTTACCTCACAACAGATGTAATCAGTATGTCTTTAGAGAAAAGTGAGTCATAAATGTCACATACCCGCTTCCACTATGCACATACCTCAAACTCCTCAATAATGCAGATGCCAAGCCTGACTCTGGCTCCAACCAACCCTTTTACCCAGAAAAGGTAAATTGCTCGCTCTCTCCTTCCCTCCAGCCTACATCCCTTCTGACTCTCGTGCTGTTCTCTTTCCCATTTGCTCCCCCCCACCTTCCTCCTTACCCACCTGTGAGCCAGAATTACTGCATCCCCACCAAGGCTGCCAGCCCGATGGTCAGTGACAGTACCTAGTGGTGCGAGCTAAGGGCCAGGTGCTGGCGTAGGTAGGTAGAAGGAACCGAGGCTCTACCGGGAATGGAACAGTGAGTCAGGATTAGAAGGAGGGCAGCAGCTCCCACTGACTTTCTGGGTAAAAGGGTTGGTTGGAGCCAGAGTCAGGCTTGGCATCTGCATTATTGAGGAGTTTGAGGTATGTGCATAGTGGAAGGGGGTATGTGACATTTATGACTCACTTTTCTCTAAAGACATACTGATTACATCTGTTGTGAGGTAAAACAACAGATGCTGAGAGGCTTTGTCCTCTGGACCTGGACAGAGGACAAAGTACAACACTGGTAGACCATAAAACACTGATTTGTACCTAGGGCGAAGGAAGAGACACTGAAGTAATCATGTATGTCTTTGTTTCTTTCACTGGCCTTTAAGCAGTTTGGGACTAGGAAACCTCTACTGTGTCCTTCCTGTCAAGTGGGACTGGTATGAACAAATGTGTTTCAGACTCAGGTTTGTTAGACCTGCCTGGGCCTCTGTTTCCCCAACCCTAAACAGAAACAGGCTGGGATAGGCCTGATTCTACAGTATGACTGATCACATGTGTCTTTGTTGGTTGCCTTCAAGGCCCTGAAGTTAACATCTGCCTGGTTCAGCTTTACATCAAGGAAGGCCAGACCGGCTATGTCCCAGGCCCTGAGAGCCGGAACTGAATGAGTGTGTCTCAGGAGGGAAGTCCTGGGAGATGGGAAATGTGAGCTAGGAGTATGCTGGCTTTGTGCTAACAGAGGGCCAGGCTGTGTGTTGTTCAGGATGCTGTGGGGCTGCTGTGAGCTGGCAGTTGTATAGACTTAATCATCAATTAGCATTGCTTTCTACAGACACTAGAGTCTCATTTCAAGTTATAATCTCCCAAATGCCCCATATTCATCAAGAAAGACGTTTCCCATATCTCACAGATATTTGGAACTCAGATTAGTTTTCCTGAGTACTTTTTAAAATTGAGCTGATTAAAATCTAGCCCAGAGTAAAGGGACAATGATCATTATAATATTCATCCTTTCTTGACCATGCCCTGTGTCTGATGGCATCTCATGGAATTCTCTCAAGTGTTTGAGGAGGCTATGTACGGACATAATCCTTGATTTCAGATGAGAAGGTTGAGTTGAATATAGGCAATAATTGTCAGAACCAAGATGTGGAGCTTGAACCTGGCCACAGGGCCTATACTCCTCACTTCTGCAAGTCTGTTCTTGTGCTTCTGTCCGGGACAAGCATGTGATTTAGGCCAGGGCCAACCCAACTGTAGCCACTGCTTGTTTTTGAATGACCCATGAACTAAGAACTTTTATGTTTTTAAGTAGTTGAAAGAAAAAGTGAGAAAAAATTCCATAATATGAAACCTATGTAGTTATAACTAAAGTTTTATTAGTACACATTCATGGACATTAGTGTACTGGTGGCTAACTTCACACTATACCTAGACAGGCTTGTGTATCCTGAGGAATATTTAATGCCTGGCCTTTCATAGAAGTTGACTGAGTCTTAGATTCATGATATTCATGAGGCTTCATGAGATGTTAAAAGTAATCAGTCATCTTTTTGAACTGAACCAGCTTCCCAGTCATCTGCTGTTCGAATATTCAGGTCTCATTCTGTTGTTTGGATGTCATAGTGTCCTTTATGTGCCATTCATGGCAGTGCCCACATGATGTATCTTACTAAGGTACCATTTTTTTTTTTTTTTTTTTAAATCAAAAACTCAGTCTCTTTGAGAGGTGACTGTTTTCTCTTCCCTTGCGTTGGGTGATTGTTGTACTTACGCAGTTGTTACATGCTCATTGGAGATCAAGTAAGGTTTCCTGTGCTGTCTGGATGTTTGGGTGATGCAGATGTTCACTGAAATGAAAGGCTGTAGGCAGGAAAAATAGAGAAGTAACCTTTTACCACACATACCTCACGTTTCTGAGACTATCCTGTCACATGGCTAAGGGGGGACCTAAGATCTGGGGTTCTCAGCCAGGTCTGACAAATGCAGCTAGGAGACATGAGGAGTAGGGTTGATGGTGGCTTTGCAGGGCTGAGGCAGGGTAGCTTGGTGGGGGGCTCAGTGGTGCTGTGTGGCTGATAAGCAATAGGAGATGTATAGTCACTAGCTAGTCTGAAGATTTTTAGCTCAAGTTCTTTCAGAAAATGAACTCAAGATTCCAGTTTGCTCTCTCTTTGCTGTTCATTCTTTTGTAGTGACAGAATCACCTTAGGGGCCATACTTTTTTCTCTTTGATTTATTTTTTCCTGCTTTTTCTTTGTCTTTTTCACACAAGGCTTCTTATGTAGCCCAGTCTAGCCTAGAGCTCAAGATCCATCTGCCTCAGCCTCCTGATTGTTGGAATTATGTGTTTGTACCACCATTCTTGGCCCACATTTTTTTTTTGAGTCTTGTAAGATGGCCTGTCACTCATCTATTCATCTAGCCCTCCTTTCTGAGGGCCCGCTGGTGGCAGAATATTTATTGTATATTCCATGTATATGATTGCTTCACGTGGGTTACATCACTTAGTAATCACCACAGCCACCCTGTGAGGTAAACACCATTTATATCATCAAAAATGTTTTAGATTTTTTTTGAGCATTTGAGGTTCACAACAAAATTAGAAATTACAGAGAAATCTTATATATCCCTAACGTTGTGAAAAGTAACAAGTATAAACAAAGTTCGAAATAACTAAGTTTTCAGACTTACCAATGTTTCTCCCTGCCCTTGCTACAAGTAGATACCATTATTACTAATAGTTGACTTCTCCTTCCTGTACACTCCCTGGGTGACACCCTCTTATGGGGCCCATGGTGTTTATTGTCATTCATAGAGTCCTGCTATGTTGCAGCAAGCTGCTTAATATTTATCAAAGCTACTGACTAATGAGTGTTTTGAGGCTGTGTAGCACAAATTGCATCAATCTCATGATCCTCCATCTTCTGCCTCCCAAGTACTGTGGTTGCAAGTCTGTGCTTTGAAAAGTAGACAATACTTGGTAAGTCAGTTTAGCATATCCCCTGCTGCAACAGAATACCAGAGACGGGGAAATTAAAGAAACAAATCATTTTGGTTCATGATTCTGCCTGTGAATTGGGTGGCTGTATGCAGTGAGGAAGCCATGTTGCTTCAGGTCACAGCAGGAAGTGGAAAGGAGAAGCTGATGTATTGGGCAGGGGCCATAGGGAAACCCTGCTTCATATCAACATCAGCCTTCGTAATAGCCATCGTCCAGTCCCGACTTCCCCAGCAGGGCTCCTCTCATGAGACAGCATCCATGACCCAAGCTTCTCGTGCTGGACCTCCTCTCCTGCCACTAGCCCATATCAGCAGCAGTATTGGTGGAGGCGCACCCCACTCAAGCCACACATTAGATGAGGAAACTCAAGAAGCTGCCAATGGATGTGGGCCTCTGCTGACTAAAGTGCTGGGATCAATATTCAAATGCAGGCTGGAAGCCAGCGGTCCATTGATTTCTAACCCTTTCTCAGGTCTGCAGTTCAAGGGAATCCATGGGGAGGTTGTTGGTATGTGGGAACCTCTAATCCTTGGGCACACAATGACTTCTGAGTAGTTCTGTGAAGGCAAATAGGATATTGATGCTGTGGCCTCTGTGATAGGATCAGCCTTGGAGACTATTTGGCAGAGAGTGGACTGTAAGAGACTGTCCTCTTAGCACTTTGTGGCTAGTCAGAGGCAGAGTTCATGAGCTTGGAATCCAGACCTGGATATTCTTTCCTCATCTGGGAAGGGGGAGGGATGTGGACAAGGGGACTCAGGAAGCCATAGACTGCAGGTGTGTGCAGCTGGCAGGGTTGGGGGAGCCAGTCCTGAGTACCTCAGGCCCTAGTGAACAGTATCTCTTGGCTTCTTTTATCCAGACTTTAGGGCAGATGGGCAGTGGAAGAGGAAACAGGTTGGGCTCAGGGACTCAGTTTGAGGCTCTGGAGTCCAGTCTTTACCTGAAGCCAACAGCTCTTCACCCAGTACTTTGCTTCCTTGCTGCTAGTGGGGGTGTTTGTGAGTAGAGTTGGTAGAACAGGTAGGGGCCAGCTAGGGAATACAGAGATAATTTAAGAATAGACAGAATAGTACAGTTTATAGTCTCAGTATTGGCAAGTAACCTTGCCCCAAAAGCTCTTCCTCAGGAAAGAAACTGTTTAGAAAGTGAACATTTCATCGGTGACCATAACCCTTGTACTCTGGTTGCAAAACACATGACTATCAGAGGCCACACTCAGATATCTTCAGGCAGTTGGAAACATAAATAAATGGAATGGTTTGAAGCATGAAAAGTCAGAGATCCTCTCAGTCCTTCATATGCTCCACTTGTTGGAGGAAACCAGCTGTGTGGGTGCCATGTTGCTTGGCAACCGATGTTTGTCCTCAGCATTGGGGTGACAGTACTGCCAGTGGCTGTTTTTGCTTTACCCCACAGAGAGGGTCACCTAGATCCAATTAATGGCTTGAATATGGCCAGATGAGAAAGTATTTTTTTTTAAGATGGTAAACGTCATAATTAAAAAAAAAAAAAAAAAGAACAATGCCAATTCTCCCTGTTCTTAAAGACTTAAGATTGTAAGAAACACCCTAAGAAGCTGGGCATGTTGATACATGCTTACAACCCGAGCACTTCAGAGCTGAGGAAGGGGCATTGCAAGTTCTGGGTTACAAATTGTGTACGGGTTGTCTTAAAAAATGAGCAAAACATTATCATTCAAATAAAAGATTCTACTAGGTTCAACAATGAAGCCTTGGTTTAGCACCCCCAATTTATCATATGATGCTGAGAGGGTGCTGGGATCTCTGTCCCCCACAGATGAAAAGCTGAGCCAAGCCATCTGGGGATCTGTGCTCAGTCTCAGTGCTGCCCTGTGGTCTGGTGGAGTTGGTAACGTGTATAGGATCTACTTTCTCCCTGAAGACTACAGTGAGACAAACCGCCAGGTTCCAGCTTGTGTTCCCTGTAGTCCATTTAAAGGTTCCATAAATGTTTGCATTTCATTAAAAAAAACTTCTTAGCCTACCCTCTCCAAATTTGAGAGTGTTTGGGATTGTAATGAAAACATTTACATTATTTATTACATTAAAAATTTAAAATTAAAGCTGTTCTATCTCAGAAAACAAGCTGTGTGCTCCTCTCAACTGCCCCAGAACTGGCCCTCTTCCTGCGTGGCCTCCTGAGTTCTGGTGTGTGGAATGTGAACCCAGTGGAGATCATTAGCAGCTTTACCTGGTTGAACACAGCTTACTCTAAAAATATAAAGGCCACTTGAAGTTGCTGTCTTATGCTGGTACGCACAGACGTTTATGAAATGTGGAACTATGTTCTTATATGTTATTCAGAAGACTTTTCTTGGGGTGGGGGTGGGAATCCCAGTTCTGCTAAGAACATTCGCAGAAGGTCCTGGCCCAGGATTTTCAAAGCCGCACTCAGCTCTGCCACACTCAGGTAGTCTCTGACTTTGGTTTCTCTGCCTTTGGAGGAGCTCAGGACGCCTTCAGCAGCCTCCAGAGCAGAGCAAAGGCAGCTGCGCTCTTCAGTATGGGTGGAGCTCATCCTGCCCACTGAACCACTAGAGTTTCACCTTGAATCTTTAGGGTGTGGAGCTATGGGTGATCTTGACTCTTAAAGATAACAGGATTAAAAGTCATTTATTTGCGAATGAGGTAGAGTAAGCCAGCCTGTGAGCTACGACTGATTGCCTCGGTGCATTTGGTCCTGCTCAGGGGCTCCAGGGTGGAATTCAATGCCAGTTATTGAGATGGGTCCTCCAGGTGACACCTGCCTCTAGTGCATTTTCAGCCATGGTGCTTTTTGTCTGTGTTTGGTGGGCGGTCCCACCAAGTGTGCTGTTTTCTTATGTCAGTGATTTGCTTTTCTGTGGCCTGTATTTCAGGGAGCTGTTGGGTAATATTCACAGAGATGAACTATAGCTAGGAAGAATGGTGGCCTTTCAGAATCGGACTCAGTTTGCTCAAACCCTATAAAATGCTATTTGATTTTAAACATTGCTTGAAACGGTCATATTTTGGTTAATTACGTCAGTGAGCAAAAATAACTATTGTAATATGGTGTGTGGGCCTGGCTTTAGAAGGATAAGGAGTCTATTGTTACCCATTGTGTAGTTTAGTCGCTCATTATCCACTCTTGAATGTTGAACGTGTAGAATAGAAAACCTGCAGCCCTGTCACTTGCTAAAATTCAAGCTGCTCTCTAATTTCAGCTTCCTTTGCAAAAGCTGCTTCATTCAGTCAGCTCATCCAATGAGCTGATAAAACCTGTCCCTCAGGCCGGTCAGGCCTAGTAAGGCCAGGCGTTGGCGACTTTGGGTTCCTGGAATCTATATATGAGGCTGCTCAGTGCTTCCTGGAGTTAAGGCCAAGGATTTCAGGGTCAGGAATTCAATCTGAAACTGTAAGCTGTACTTTATCAGGACTGGTGCTTAACTTTTCTCAGGTTGGTGTCAACATCTGTAGGACAGAGGTACACCTCGCTTCTGCTCCCTGTGATCTTAGGGTAAATATGAGGGTCCGTGTGACACCCGAGGCCCAGGGCGGCTAGGAGGAGACCCAGTTACCTTGACAACGGTGCAGTCTGGGGTGGGGCTGTCTGTGGGGTTTTCTGCTACACTTTTACATGTCATGTCACTCTCCTGACCCCTTCCTTTGTCACCCAGGTCTCTAGGTCCTTGAGCAAGGTCTACTTGCTCATCCAGGTCCTCCACCTTGCCCCCTGGCTCTGCCATTTTCTTTGGGAGCTTTTCCAGTTTTACGAGCTTTCGGTGGATCTGGACCATCTTTAGTGCCCCTCTGTATTTGGTAATCTGCACCAAGCCAAGGCTTGAGGAGAGGGTTGAGTGGCATGGACCGAGAGTTCCTAGAGATCCTCAGATGATTTCAAAGGGTAGCTTTGAGGTTTGGTGAGGGGGAAGGGTGTTAGGATTGGACTCAAGGAACCTTGCTGTATCTGAATCTTGAGAGAACACAGATACCGGACGTTTGTGAAGAAGTCTTTCCATTATTTTATAATTGGGGAAACAGTTGACTTGTGAGATCCTCACGCCCCAGAGCACAAAGGCCAGGAAAGCTGACCTGACCTTTTCTTCTCCCTCCCTCCCTCCCTTCCTTCCTCCTTCTTTTTTTTTTTTAAAGACAGGGTCTCACTACATCCTGGAACTCACTATGTAGACCAGGCTGGCCTCAAACTGACAGACATCTTTGTCTCTCAGCCTCCCCAAGTCTGTGATGTACATCACCCCTTCCCCAACCCCTCTGCTTAAACCAAACTTCTTGACCACTCTTGGCTCTAACACACCAGATTGACAGGCTCTGTAGTGTAGTCAGTTGAACCTGGGCTGCCATCTCCATGCTCCAGCAGACCCCTGCCCACCTGTCTGTACCCCAGAAGGCTGACCTCTATGATCTATGCCAGGGCTACCCTTGACCTCCATCTTCCTGGTTGGATAGCCCAGTGGGCACCTTCAGCCAGAGATGGGAGAGACTACCCCTCAGTCTGTCTTCTCTTTGGAGTTGTGGCACTCCAGGATTCTGGTACAATCCTGTTGCTCTCCCACAGCCTCAGCAACAGCTTTTTAAAACTCTTCCTGCTTACGCTGGTTGAGTGTGTCCCCTGCCTCTGCTGGGCTCCCGGCTGATTCTGCACACTTGAAGAAGAGTAACCTGGCAGGTCTGTTCGTTTTCACATTGATAAAAGCCCTGACAGCACAGGTTAAGAAGGGGAAGTGTCAGCCAGGCAAATGAGTGAGGGAACAGAGTCAGGCTTGATCACCTTCTGTTCACAAAAGGCATTGGTCTGTTTTATGTTCCATAGAGGGTCTGTATAGAGTCACAGCCATATTTTACAGAACAGAAACAAAGGCCCACAGCCAGCGCCCGTTCTGGCTCTCGTTAGATTTATGTGTATGGATGTTGTCTTGGGAGCTTTAAAGACAGGTTTTGAGATGGAACTAGCCTTGTGGCTACCTCTGCTCTGCAGGACCTCAGGCGATGAGGACAGAACATAGCGCAGAAGTGGGGAGATCAGAACCATGGGTGTGGAGACAGCCTTAGGTGATTCGTGTGTGTGTGTGTGTGTGTGTGTGTGTGTGTGTGTGTGTGTGTGTTTGCATTTAGAGTTTCCAAAGTTTAGAGCCTGGAGACAGGGCACCTGGGCACTCACACCAGAGTAAGGGGGATGGGAGGATATAGAAGGTCTATTTTGGTGTGTGTTGTTTTCATGTAGATTTTGGGGAAAATTTGCAAGTTTTGGATTCATGCTCCTAGTAAGGTCTCTGTGACCTGGTTATAGAGCAGGAAGGATTCAGTGTTCCTTCTTTTCCTCTTCCTCCTTTTCTGTTTTTTCCAGGAAGCTCCCATCCCCTCCTCCCTTGAGAAAATGGAGAGTGACTGAGCAGGACTATATAGTCATGCAGAGTACCTAGTAAGAGGGAGCGTCTGGAAGTGCATGTTAGCAGCGTTAGTGTGCTCAGCCTGCCCTGTGATTGTCCTCTTTCAGTTCCCCACACTCAGAACTGAACTCCTTTGTACACAATCTTTTCCCCTTTCCAGCCCCTCTGACCTTTTGCCTGTGGTCCACTTCTGTGGAATCTCTATTCTGGTTATTTTATTTATAAATGAGCTCATACACTATGTGGGTTCGCATGTATGGCCTCTTTCCTGTAACACCATCATTTTGGGATCCAGCCACCTATCAGGAGTCAGTTCTCCGGTCCTCTTTTTGGACCAGCGATTTTCTGTCATAGGGATGTACCCCAGCCGGTGGGTCCCTTTCTCCTTTTGGCTGTGTAAATTTTACTTTTGCAACACCTTCAACAGCTCCCTGGGTTAAAGGCTGTGGCATCTGGAGCCCCTGGAGCCCTGAGTCCTAGGTTGAACTCCCTGGGAAGGGAAAGGCTGGGGTGGGGACTCCCAATAAGGGAACAGACCTTGAAGCTTGCTGTACCCCTACTTCCTTGTCTGCTTCAGCTTCTGCCCGGAGGAAAGTAGGGGTGGAAGTGTTGCTGTAGACTCTGGTCTGCTGCATCCCACCCCAGGCTTTCCTTCGTCTTCCTGTGCTGGGGCACGGCTAGTACCTGTCATCTGGGGATGTGTCTCCTGAACAGCAGGGTCCTTACCTGTGGATGGAGACCCTGTTGCCACTGCAGCCACCTGGGCAGGCCGAGGACTCTCTGAAGGGGCCTGAGGAATGCTTAATGCTGATGTGGGGATACCAAAGAGAGGAGAGTCTCAGGTCCTCCACTAGGAACAGCAGGGCTGCGGTCCTCACCGCCAGCTGCCAACCACTGGGAAGTTGTCCCCAGACACTCTGTTCTGCAAATAATTTTGGTGTGCCGTTTTTTGAGTCTGAGTACTTCAGACTTCTGTCACCTTGCCACCAGGAATAACCAGGCTTTGACTTCCTTCTGGAAGGATGACCTTTCTGATGATGGGGTTTTTTAAAAGTAGGGATGAAGTCCCCCCTTGGCCAGGTATCTTGCAGATGCTGTTTACAAGTATCTTTTTATCTGGCTTGTGGAAGAGGCTTGGGGGTCCCGGCTGTGCCTTTCATTGACCTGACTAGTCCCAGAAGGATAATGGGCCTTTCAGGGTTTTTACTGTGCAGTTGAAGGTTAAGGCAAAAGTCAGTTTACCTCACTGTGTTGTGTGAACTAGTGTAACTTGGTTACAACAGGTAGTATAAGAGCAGGTAGTTGGGTGGTCAGTGGTGGTGTATCTGAGCTCCACAGGGGACCCAGGAGGGTTGTGAGGAGAAGCCTGGCCCAGCCTGCCTCAGCACAGAGTACAAAGCATTCTTACCTTGCTTCTTCTTCTTGTTTTTGGATTAGAAAGCAGTATACTGATTTATCTTTTTTTAAAAAACATTTATTTATTATGTATACAGTATACAGAAGAGGCTACCATGTGTCATCACAGATGGTTGTGAGCTGGGACTTGAACTCAGGTCCTCCGGAAGAACAGTCAGTGCTCTTAACCTCTCAGCCATCTCTCCAGCCCCCACTGATACATCTTTTGTAGTTAATTTTTAAACTTTCACTAATTCCTAGTGTATTTCTCTCCACTCAGGAGGTGGTGGAGCTGCTAGTTATATGCAGGGACTTGGTAGCCTGAGCACCCAGGTTCACATCCAGGCCCTGATACTCACATTTTTACTAATGAGTTGTTTGGAGGATTGAGTTCAGGTTTGAAATCTGGTAGTCAGGACTCTGAGTAAACTGACTTCATCCCACAGGTGCTGGGACTCAGCTGTGATTCCTTTTTCTTCCACATGTGATCCTGGCGTTTTCCTGTGCCAGTGATTTAAGGGACATAAGACACTGCTCCACAAGCACCACACCCTGCTTTTGCATATGTCCTTCTTTGACTTCCTCTACCACATTGCACCCAGGCCTGGGTCCCTGACTCCCTAAGGTGTGGCTGCCCTGTCCTCCTTCTTGGGATACAAGGCTATTTGCTGCAGCACTGGTACTTTAGAGGAGTGCTTGGCTCTTGGAGGGGCTTCCCAGTGGCATGTTTGTGATAGTGCTCCATGTCTAGAGTTAGCTTTTAGACTTATCTCATTTTCCTTGCTTTCTAGCAAACAGTTGGAGGGCAGGATGCGGATCTTTGAAGGTTTCAGGTGGTCCTAAAATGAGTGGTTTCCAAGATGGACTACAGCATATAGATACCAAGGAGAGATATACCATGGGCAGGTGCCAAGCTCTACCATCCCGAAGTGTGAAGGTTTTGTACTTGAACATTGTTTTCAAGTACTGGTCAAAATGCTTGCTTCCTTGTGCTAGCTGTGAGTGAACTCCTCTATTTCCCTTCCTGGGATCCATTGTAGATATGTTGATTGACATATTGCCTAGCGGGTTGGGTAGGAGCTGAGGCCCCTCAGATGAGCTGAGAAAGTTTCGGCTTGAGAGACAAGGTAGTGGAAAGTTTTGGGGGACCTTGGGTCCTTTCCTTCTCATCAGCTCGTTCTTTTCTGTGGTATTTATTGAGTGTCTACAAGAGGAACTGTGCTTCTTCTCTGGTGGAGGAGACAGTGGTGATGGAGAGTGAGGTGGTAGATTTTCTCGGGTGGTTAGTGAGGAGACTTCAGAAGGGGTGACATTTTGGGCAGGCTTTAGGAAAGAAGAAAGGAAGTTTTGGAGCAGTGTACTTTTGCTAGAGGGAATACATGTGCAAAGGCTCTAAGGAGAAATTAGCTTCTAGAATGTGAATGTTACCAAGACCAGAGGAGCCTACTGGCTTGTTAAGGGTGGATTTTAATTCTATGTGTTGTGGGAAGTTGCAAGACAGTTTTTTTTCTTTTGATTATTTTCTTTTTTCACAATCATCGTACTTTGGAAATTTCTGTTTCCAAAAGCATGTATTTAAGAAACAATGGAACATACAGCTTTGAATTACATTATGCTTTGGGGAAATATTTTGTGGTATGGATGGTTATGAATACCACTGGAGGGACTTTCTGTCCCCCAAACAGAAGGTCGATATTGTCAACTAAATGGTTTCTCACTCCTTCCCAAAGCGGCATAGCAGATGATTAAAAAAAATGGCTGCTCTCAACTGATAGACTGGAGAAGGTGAATGTTTGTTTAGTGAATGAGCCTTCTAGACCCACTGACTTTCCACTTCAAGTGGGGCTTCACCAGTGGGCTGGCCCTGGGCTTGCCTGAGGGAAGAGCCTTCGGTCGGTCCCTGTTTCTATTTGTTGTGGCCGGGACCGTCTTAACTCTGCTTTTGTGTGCATCTGCCTCAGTTCATCTTACAGGGGCAGGAGGGAACAGGCGCTGTGAGAAACACTGGGTGTATAATAGAGTCAACAGTCCATGGCCTCCATAGAGCCCTGTGTAATTGACTTGGCTTTCCCGGTACTTAGAGCCCCTGACCATGGCCTTCAGTCTTCCGTGCACTCCCCACCCACCCAGCAGCAAGCCCCAGCTGCTCTGTTTCTGATTTGCATTTCCATGGCCCAGAGAATCTTCTGACTTCCCTCTCCTTTTCCTTTGCAGGTCTTGTGCACAGGTGCAGGTGAGTACCTTGCTCCTTTCCATTCTTGTGTTGTTTATTACTGCCCTCTAGTGGTCACAGTGCTACATTAACAGCAAATGTAGGGGAAAAAAAAATCACAGAAATGTATTAAATGTTTTAAAGCCCACTTACTTTCCATTAGAATCGATCAAGTGAAGATGGAAACAGCAAGTGAAAGTCAGTTAGTTGCTTAACCACAGCTATAAAAATTCTATGTTTTCTAATCTGAATGGCGGGTGTGTGTAGGCCTGTGGTCCCCTTGGGAGGCTTGTCAGGAGGGTCTCTTGAGGTTGGAGGACATAGTGCAACCACCAGTTCATAAAAACATTGGGTTTTCTTGATTTTCTTTGGCCACCCTCTGCCCATGGATGAGATAAATGAATTAAAATTTTAATACGTTATTTTCCTATTTCATGTGCTGTTTTTCTGCAAATGCTTTCTTGTGTTGCTGTTTTATTACCTTTAAAATATGGGGTTGTGGAATTGTAGAATTTCTACAGAAGCAGAGCTAGCTTCCTCTATCATTTGATTTTGAGTGTCAGCCTGGGGGTGGAGCTGTAGCTCATGATTTGGTATTGGCCCAGCATGTAAGAAGTTCTGGGCACCATCCTTAGAAACAGTAAGTAAAACAAAACCCCTTCCCCTCAGCCCCTAGTGCTGTGTGGGTGGACGCCTGAGTTGCAGCCTTATCTACGTGCACGTTCTTTCCCTGGTCTATAGCAAGACAAGATACATATGATGCTTTCCTGATGATCTGGTAATGGTGGTTTATATAGCTAAATACATTTAGCTGAAAGTACCATCTGTTCTGGAATCAAGACGTTACTGTTGGGGCTGGAGAGATGGCTCAGCAGTTAAGAGCACTGGTTACTCTTTCATAGGACTAGGTTTCAATTCAGCATCTACAGGGAGCTCATAATTGCCTGTAACTCCAGTTTCAGGGATCCGCCACCTTCATACAGACATACATGCAGGCAAAACAAGAATGCATATGATATTATTATAAAAAATCTTACTGTTTTCATAGAAGGATAATAGTAGTTAAAATGTATATATTTTGGAAAAAATTGGTAGCTTTTGTTTGTCCCTAAAATTCAGGAATACCTCCCCCACTTTGCTGGGGAAAAAAATTCCAAAGCCTAGGAATCATTGAGATAAAATAATTAGATTGGTCTCATAGTACTATATAATGGGGGGCAGATCTCACAGAACCCTTCTAATACAGCAAATCTTTGCTAATAACAGTAATTATGCAAAGCTTTTTGCAAACAATAGGGAACCCACATAGGCGGTGTCTTTCCTGTGAATCAGCCTGGTAGATAAACTGGTAGATAGCTGGAGCCTCTGGTCTGCAGAATCTGACCTCTGTAGTGCAGTCCAGCTTACAGGGTGGAGTGTCATCAAGTACTCACGGCAGTACACCCCAGAGTTATTCCAAGCCAAAAGGCTTTCTCTGGGAACCGAGGACTCCTGGAGCCACTGGAAGGGCTCTGTGATAGTCTTCTGGGGCTGCCATCATGATCACTCTATGTATCTTATTTTCCCACAATTCAGCAGTTTGTCTTTGCACACAGGTGGCTGTTTTCTCCTCATGTCATCATGGGGCTCCCCTATCCTCTTTGCTCATATACTCTTCTTAAAGGTACAGCAAGCTTTCTTATCAGACTATCTTTAAATCAACAGCTTGCATATAATGACCTGGAGACTTATTAATTATGAAAGCTTGGCTTTAGCTTAGGATTTTTCCCAATTAGCCATTATACCTTAATTAACTTTTAAAAAAAAATCTGTGTTCGGGGCTGGAGAGATGATGGCTCAGCGGTTAAGAGCACCGTCTGGGGTTCGATTCCCAGCACCCACATGGCAGCTAACAACTGTCTGTAGTTCCAGTTCCAGGCAAATAAATAAAATAAATAAATAAAGTTTAAAAAAAAATCTGTGTTCTGGCACGTGGCTTGGTTATGGGCCAAATCACACACCTAGATTTCTCCTTCCAATTTCTCTTTCTGCCCAGAAGTCCTGCCTATTCTCTGCCTAGCTATTGGCCATTCAGCTCTTTATTAACCAAATCAGAAGGCTCCTTAGGCAGAGACACATCTTCACAGTGTACACAAATCTTTTGCAACATACAAGGACACCCATTTTATTGGGAGAGACCCCATCTTCATGACCTCATTTGAACTTAACCCCTTGACATACAGCACACTGTGTTGGATGCACAATACACATTTGCAGGTTCTGGTGCTTAATACTTTAATGTATGGATTTGGAGGATGACACAGTTTAGCCCACATCATATAGGAGTGGGATTTAGGCTCAGCCCCCAGAATTGATTTCTGGATTAAGGCTTTAGATCTGACTCATGTGTAGCATCACCCTGTGTGTATGACGGAAAACAAGGTGAATAATGAGAATGTGTTTATACTGCATTCAGAAGGTGTTTTAGTTAGCGTTTCTGTGGCTGTGAAAAGATACCATGACCATGGCAACTCTTACAAAGAAAACATTTCATTGAGGTGGTGGCTTACAGTTTCAGAGGTTCAGGGAGTCTCTTGACTAGAAGGCAGCAGGAAGTTGTCTTAGTAAGTGAGAAAAAGACCTAGAAGTCAACATGACCACACCTATTCCAACAAGGCCGGACCTCCCATGAATATTGAAATATAGAGACCTATTTCCTCATGATGCTCAGACTTTCTGTATGAATGAGAAAATTCTGTTCTTAGCATCATATTTTGCTATTGAAAATGATGCCATAACTGTTCTCCTGCGGGTGAGACAAATAAGCAGAAAGTGTACCTCCTGCACCTGGTGCACATCTGGGCCTTTGCTAACCACCCGCCAGGGGCGCTCTGATTGGCTTTCTCCCCTGTCAGTTGTTGGCACTTTTTTCTCATCACCATTATTGTAAATGGCAGAAACTTTGTATTCCCTAGAGGGATGAGTTGTAGGGGAAACTCATGCCTGATAGGGCCTCACAAGTGTTCTATTCCTCCCCTTTCTATGAACTGGATCAATTTGCACCTGCCCTAAGGTGAGGCACACTGTCTCATTCATGCTGAGATGTGGTCTCTCCAGCACCTTAAGATTAAGGGCTTATATTGTATTTTGTTGTTCCTGGGCATTGCTTCTCAATCTTGAACTTAACCAGGGTCCATGCAATTTCTGGTGTCACTGCGAATAACCCTGTGGCTTCCATTGGCTTGAGATCTTGTGTACCTGGCATTGTACTGAGGATGAAGCTGATAGTATGAGAGTTCAGATGACTTTGAGTAAAATTAGATGATCAGGGACAAATAGGATTGGGGTCTTAATTAATGATCTTGCTTATTTTGTCATGATGGCTTAATAATAACCCTTTATAGCTGGTGTGGTATTTTAGAGTTGAGATGGAAAAGTATTATGAGGCTCAAGTCACTCAGCCAGCTGGTAGAATAGATTTTCAAAGGCAGTTTTCCAAGACTCATTTTGCATCTTAGATCTCTTTCTATCAGCCTGTGTCAAGATTTAACTCTATGTTAAACTCACAGCCAACATGGCCAATGTCTATATTTCCTCTTCAGCTTTAAGAACATATACACTTGCGCATGAGCACATGTGTATTTGAATGTATTTTGCTCCGGGGAAGTCAAAGAGGCAAATGAAGAGAAGTAAAATTGAGTTCTAAAAAGTAGACATATAAGGTGGGCTTTATTTTTACACTTATTACAGATAATTAACCTCTTTCTCTCTTCCATATTTAAATAGCAGTGAGCTCTGAAACTGTTTCCACTGTGGGATTAGCAGGGAATCACACGGATTCAGCTGTTTTAAAGAACAGAACGGAGGATACGGCAGAAAACAATCAGTTCTTCACTATTGTTCCAAACCAAACACCATCCAACATCACAGCACTGACCACTCCCTATACACTTCCCACCACTCCAGCGACAGCCACTGAGACCTTGGGAGACACCATGAACAAAAGTAGCACAACAAGCAAGGGACAAGGTAAGCAGGGCTGGTGCCTACAGTAGCAGTAACACAGGGAGGTGAAGAGAGTGCCTTTACCCACACTGGAGTCCACAGGACAGGGCTCAATGGTAGAGACCATTTCAGACACAGTGTATGAAAAACAGTATTTTGTCCGCATAAAGCCTGACCCTGAAGGTGAAAGCTATAATGTGGAGAAGTTAAGCTTTTCCTAAGATCCCTTAGCACTGGATATTAAACAATTAAATTGGAACCTGGAAAGCCTGATTGTAGCTACCAGAGTACCATGATATCCATACAGCCACCCAAATCCATTAACGTGTCTAGTTTATTGGTGTTAAATTCTCTAATAATAAGGACAGAGAGCAGGGATGTAGCTCAGAGTGGTACGTGCTTAGCTCAGAGTGGTACGTGCTTGTCTAGTACGTGTGAGACACTAGTTCAGTTTTCAGCAGCACAAGCACACACACATACACATAAACACACAGATACATACATATATATATACACACACACAGACGACACACAGATACACACATGCACAGACACACACAGACACAGACACACATACAGAGACACATTGGAGAGATGGCTCAGTATGTAAAGTGCTTGCTGTAAAAGTGTGAGCACCATAGTTCCGATCCTCCGCACCCGCACAGTAAGCAGTGGGTGGGCATGGAGACCTCCCTGTGATCTCCACTTAACTACAAAACCAAGCAACCCACAGTGACTTGAGTCAGAAGTGTTTGAATCTGAAATATCTGATGTGAGAAGTCAGATCATAAAGCTGATCAGTTACCTTATGTAAGAGCTGAGGGCTGCCTTAGAATCGTCTGAGCCAGTATCTTTGCAGCCAGCCTCCTTCAGACCTTAGGCAGGGTTCCTCTGGGAGCGCACTGCCATTTTCGCCCTCACATGCTTATCTGGTTCCAGTCTCCTCACGGGACACACTAGTAGGGTGCGTCCTGCTCTCCCGTTCTGTTGTCACAGAGTAAAGTGGCTGGGTGTGGTGGGACACGCTCCTAGTTCCAGTACTCAGGAGGCACTGATGGGGAGGTTGTTGCAAGTTTGAGCCCAACGTGGGCTACAGAGTGAAATCAACTCATCAAGCAATAAAAAAGTTGCAAAACCTGAATGGAGTGTATGTCCCTCTCTGAAATGGTTTAATGTCTGTTACCATCAGGCAAATAAGGAGATGGAAGGTCCTGGGTAAGCCTGTTAGAAAATTTCCTTGGCATTGGAGTGCAAGGATGTCTCCTGGGTTAGAGTATCTGGACATTATAACATGATATTGTTTGTATTATTTAGAAGCTCTAGATTTACAAACAGTTATTTTTTTATGCTTTATTTTCAGTGTCTAAAATAAATACAGTTAAATGCCACCATGTGGAAGGATATTTTAAAGAATTTCAAATTCCTTTTGGGGTTAATCTTGAACAGTAACACAGAACATAAGCAGTTTTAAATTTTACTCCTTCTCATGTTTTCGGATCGTGTCTGTCCCCTGCCCCTGTGATGTCACGGGGATGTTCAGAGTCTGATAAGAATGAAATATTTTTAGTGGGTCACTTTGAAGTGGCAGGAAAGATGACCAACTGTAGATACTTCTCCCACTAATACCCATTGTGTGTTTTGGAAACAGAACCATGGCCTGTGTCTGATCTCCAAGTCGCCTTCATGGGTGTGACCCAGGCTGTTCTCACCTGGAGCAATAGGAATGGTACCACCTCCTACCGGATGCTTCTGGAAAGCTTTGGAAGTTCCCAACACTCGATTCCACATTTATCTGTCAATTTTTCAGCCTTAAAGCTGGGGACCCATAATGTCTGTCTTTTCCCAGAATCAAATGAGACACAGAATAACTTACAGCTTGCAGAAGGTGAGTTACAAAGTTGTGCATCAGGTTCTGATTTTATCATTTACTGGTCTTAAAACATACTGTGTGTATATCTGTGTAGGGTGTTAGAATTGCTGAGGGATTTCCTGCCACAGTGTAGTCTATGTCACATATTTGTGAAGGAGGAGGAGGAGGAGGACTCCTGTTACATGGATGAATGTAGGGTTTCAAACGTTTGGATTTTGAAATTCAGGACAGTAGGCAGGCCTTTCCAGTCTTTACTCTGGTGGGCAGGTGACAAGTGTTAACCTAAGGATGGCCAAACCAGTCATCATGGAGAAGTCAGCAGGCAGCTTCTGGACTGTCTTTTGAGGAGTCATTTGTAGACTTTGTAGCATTTCTAGTGGATTCCTCTGGTAACTGTGAAATGAGGAGAGGCATTAATCCCCATTTTACACCAAGGAAACAGATTCGAATTGTTGAGTGCTAAGAATGAAGGGTGATTTTTGGCCCATGTCAGGTGGTCAGAAGAAAGGTCACTTCCTTCTCTTCCTCCTGCTTTGGTCTGTGTGTCAGCTGGTTTCTCAGTGAGGCCCGTCCACAGATTTTAGGACAAATGGTCATGAGCTGTTTCCATCTATCCCCTGCTGTTCCTGCCCCTCCGGGTGTAGTCCTGGGAAAACACTCCTGAGTGAACGTACGTTAGCAAAGGTAGAGTTACGGAGTGGTCTGTGGGAAACCGTGCTGGGATAATAGAAGACAGGCTCCCAAAGAAAGGAGAATGGCCTGACATACCGGAGCTCAAAGAGAACGACAAAATATCTGTGGTGTTTTGGGAGTAATAGTACGAAGTGAAATCTCTGATTCTTTCCAGGGAACCAGATCTTTCTCAGGAGGAGGCAGAGAACAGATATTTATGGAGTACCAAGTGTGGGCCATTTGGATGTGTCATCCTATGGGATAGGGTGGTGGAAGGTGGGGGACAGATTCTCTTCTTAATGTCTTTGCCTCCTGTGTTTGAAACAGATATCGAGAGAGGCCCGGTAGCCAACCTGTCCCAACTCCACAGGAACCTCTGCTCTGTAGACCTATCCTTTGGCCAGGATCCTTCCTTCACAGAGGTCTTGCTCACTAGACTACAGCCCGATTCTGTCTACAGAGCTGTTGTTTATTCTCAAGCAGCAGATGGTACAGAAGGGCAGCCTGGGAATGAAGAGAACTTTACAACAAGTAGGTTGGATTTTGCAAAATAGCTTCAACCTGAGTCTTCCTACATAGAGTTTTGTCTTTGCAGCTCTTTCTTAGCAGCTAGTTCTGTTATTAGTAGGATCTTTCTGAGAGAGATTTTGGATGAGTCCATGCACTGGGTTTCTTCTTACCTCTGAGGTGTTTCATTTGTGAAGTTCAGTAAAGCACTGAGCAGGGGTATAGCCATGGGGTGCCCCTCACATCTATACCTACAGACTAGCCTGAGAGCTTCTGTTTGGGCCTGCCCTTGGGATTCATATGGAACTTTCTGTTGAGACACTTGCTGACATTCACGCTGCTGTCATTCATAGGCATGCCCACTCTGAGTTCAGTATTTGGAAGCCTTTTTCGATTGGTGTTGATGATGGAATATGTGGTTACTGGTCTTGGGGGCTTTCCATATAGATGAGGATTTGAGATAAACATGTATGGAGACATCTGCTCTTGGGCCCTTTGACCTCAGGAACAGACACCACACAGCTCCCAGGGACTCGATGTGCATTGGCTTCGGGTGTCTTAGCAGAAAATACTTTTAAAGACTATCCTTAGCAGAAAATATTTCAACAGACCTGAGGCACTGAGGGTCAAGTCTAGAGGAGCAAGGGCAGAAGGCAAGCTGGCATCCAGGAAGTTCTGGGCCACCCTGGATATGGTGACATGCTGGAATTCAAAGTCTCCGGATAGATGTTGTTTATCTGCTTGATGAATGATGTGTTGGGTGAGGGAGCTGTTGTCCCTTGGCTCTCTCATGGGTGAGTAGCAGTTTCTCTCACCGAGAATGTTGGGTACTGTGGAGGAAGGGAATAGGGCTGCTGAACAGGTAGTAAGTACATGGCTAATGCCCATTCTGCTGCCCTCTAAATGCTATGGACATTGGGAGATGAGAGCATAATTCTAGCATCCAGTCCTGAGGAGGTACCTCTTAAAGGGAGATGGCAGGTCTTGGTTAAATGGAGATGGGATGGAAGGGGAGTCAGGGAAAAAGATACTTCAGTTGAGGAAGTGTCGTGATCAGAAATACAGATGACAGACCTAGGGTGTGAAGGCAGAGGGCAAGGGAAGATTGGGAGAGGTGGTGACAGGATGGCTCACTGGAGGGGCTTTGACACATTTATGACTCTGTTTAAAAAACTCTTCTGCCCAAATATTTATAAAACACGACCCTTGACCACAATCCCCCTGTCCTCAGGGGTGACTTAGTGTTCAGAAGAACGGCTGAGGGACAGCAGCAGGTTGCTCACAATGGCAGGAAGTTCTAGACAGGGTCCAGCCAGGAGCCCAGGTGTTGGAAAATGAGGACTAGATCCTAAGATAAGGGATGCAGGGAAAGGAGAGGACTTACGGGATATCTCACAGATCCTGGTAATTCTTGAAGGGTTAGTGTAACTCTTAGAGAGGTACTACATCTATATCTTGAGAATCGAGTGAGTGGTCAGGGAGAAAGATCTTTGGAATACTTGATGGCAATGGCTGGTGAGGCTGTGTTACAGAGTTAGAAAATGTGGAGAAGATGTTGATTAGAAACTGTGCCTGTAAGGAATGATAGCTTTCCCCAGCATCCATACTGAAGCAAGAATAGTTTGTATTATGCTTTTTTCCTCTTCTGGAAATGGTAACATTTGGTAGAAAGGAGACAGGTAACCTGGAGCAGTTGCTTGACCTCAGAGTCCTCAATGGTCTCATGACAGTGGCATATCAAGACTCAGGATGGGGAAGGCTGGCTGAAAAGACTGGGTTTTCCATAGTTGCTGTTATTGGTGAGTGGCTGTCCTGCACACAAGTAGCTTGTAAAAGAGGGTGGTTCATATCTATTAGGCCTGCTGAGCTGGGTCCATCCAGAGGAAGAGACATCTGCCTGATTTTCTGAGAGGAATCATGTAGTCAGGGTTCTGAATGTCCACTTTTTAAAATACTTTGAGAAAAACTGTGGTTGTTTTATATACTGTTGGTTTGGGTGCATACCTATCCTGGGTTATGGTAGACTGTCTCATGATTTGATAAATGTGGTCTTCATATGGTGTTTGAGTTTTGAACCTATGTGTTAGTTCCGGTTGCCACGACAAATTACCCTAGACTGCACAGCTTAAATGACAAATGTTTAATTTTCACAGTTCTGGGGGATAGATAGCTCTTCTGCTAGAGATAGCTGCTCTCTGATTGTGGGCCTCCTTCCCTGCGTCCCAACATCACAGTATGGAGGAGCTGCTTTTGGACCTCTTAACAATGTCACTGATCCTATTCGTGATGTTCTAACTACCCCTGTGGTTAATCACCTTCTCAAAGCCTACCTTTGAATGCTGTCAGCCCAGCAGTTATGATTTTAACAGGAAAAATTGAGGTGGGGAGATACATATCTATATCTGTATATCTGAAACACATGTGGTTTTTTGGTTTTGTTCAAGGGACTGGTTAAGTGAGTCAGGGTTAAGGAAATGATCAGATATATTTAGGACTCAAACAAGTATCTGATGGAAAGTTACCTCCAGAGCTGGAGTGAGGGAGGAGGTAGTTTTTTGGGGGGCTTGGTGAAGGCAGAGGATGTGGAATGTAAGACTGATTATTCCTCTGTCAGCTAGCCCTCAGAATCCTTCTAATCTCACTCATTAGTGAAGAGTGCTCCCAGGCCACGTGGAAGGTCTTCAGTGATGTCACATGCAGGGTGTATCCTCCTGGGGCACAGGACAGGCAGAAGAAAGACAGGATGGACTGGGAGAGTAGATGACTGGATGTAATAAGTCTTTCCTCTCCTCTTAGCCAGCTCCCAAATAATGACAGAGACTTAACTGTTAATTATGAAAGCTCAGCCTAGGCTTGTTTCTCACTAGCTCTTATTACTCAATCCGTTTTTATTAGTCTGTTGCTGCCATGTGGCTCGTGGCTTTTACCTCTCCTCCTGCATGTCCCGTTTCCTTTCCGTCTCCTCTGGCATGCGTCCTTCCCCGATTTAGATTCATCTCCTTTTCTCTTTGCCCAGAAGTCCCACTAAACCTCTTCCTTCCCGGCTATTGGCCACTCAGCTCCTTATTAAACCAGTCAGAACGTGCCTTGGCAGAGACACATCTTCACAGTGTACCAAAAGATTATTTTACAACAGCGAGAGGACACCTGGGTCTCACGTTGTCTTTTCGTAAGGGTAGAGTGGATAACTGTCTCAAAGATGAGAGAGCAGCTCTGCTTTCCTAAGGTCAGCCTGGCTGGTGAGCCCAGCTGGCCTTAGAGTCCAGTGTGCTCTCTGTCATTCATGATGACTAGTGTTTGTTCTTGGGCGGCTCTGTGCTTAAGGACTTTTGTGGATCACCCTCCCCTACCTGCCTAGGCAGCACATGTGGAAGTCCAGACTATTGTTTGATCTGTAATCTGTAGTATCTTTCAAGGTCTTCCCACAAACTAAAGACAGAGCATCTGTGAGGTGCAGTTGGCCAGGCTGTGTCTTCATTGCTGCCCAACTTTGGTGAGACCCACATACGTTTCTGGCTATGGTGAGCTGATGATGAGGTGACCAGTCCCCGAATGTGTTCCTCAGGACTAATGGCAGGTCCTGATGACAAACTCCTCCCTCCTCTTTCTGACTTGACCATTCTGATTACTTTTCACTCCTCTTGTGTCTTCAAAGATTCCAGCCAGGTTTTTGACATCAGAGCTGTGAACATCAGTGCCACCAATCTGACTCTGATCTGGAAGAGCAAGTATAATGGGTCATTTTTTCCCTACACCTACAAGATACACGTGGCTGGGGGGATTGGTTCCACCAACCAGATTGTCAAGAAGACTGAGGTCCTCATCACTGGACTCCGCTCGAGCACCTTGTACAACGTCACAGTTCATCCTTTTCTGGGTCACACCGAGGGCACGCCGGGCTCCCTCCGAGTGTATACTTGTAAGTTCACGCCTTGATAGCTGGTCTAGTTTGTTTTCTGTTGTTGTGGTGCTAAACTCTCGGACTCAAGAATCCTGGGGGAAGAAACTTCAGGTTATACTTCCAGGTAGCAAGCCATCCATTACTTAGGGAAGTCAGGCCTTAGCTGCAGCAAAAGCCATAAAGGAACACACCTTATTGGCTAGCTTTCTGTCTCAGCTAGTTTTTCTAAACAACCCAGGCCCACCTGCTCAAGTACAGTGTACCTACAGTAGGCTGTGCCTGCCCACACCAGTCATCAATCAAGACCATTTCTCACAGACATGGCTGTAGGACAGTCCACTCTGGGCAATTACACAACTGATGTTTTCTTTTCCGAAATGACTCTAGATTGTGTCAAGTTATCATTAAAAACTCACTGGCACTCTATAGGTCACCCTCCTTATGGCCTACTGTGTGCCAGGTCTCAGTACAAGCCTGTCCTATTTGATGGAATGTCTAGCACTGCCCATGCTACCACAGGGCCTCATTTGCCCTTCCAGGTGTGAGACATAATGACGGTGATCATTGATTGGCCCTAATCACATGCTCAGTGATGTGCTGTTTTTGCATTGTGTCACTGGGTGCTTGGGCATCCTTGTAGTATAGTTGGTGTTAGACTTACTTTGTGGAAGAGGAAGCCATGTCTGAGGTAATGTGGGCAGGCCTCTCAGCAGTCAGCCATGGCCAGCACTCATCCCCAGAGCCTGGGAATCCTAACCTCTTGTCACTGCCTGTGGGTGACAGACATGATATCTGCATTCTTGTGGCCAAGAGATCTTGCTTTAGCCAGAAGCACCTATTTTTGAAGAGGCTTATCCCGTGGTTGGTGCTCTGGAGAAAAGCAAAAGGAGAACAGATCAGTGTTTTAGGAGGCTGGCCACCCTTCCTCTGGAGACAGGCTTTATACCTTTGTTTTCGAGACAAACTTTCACTTTGTAGTCTAGGCTGGTCTTGAACTTGAGATCTTCCCTGACCCCCAATCTTAGATTCCAAAGTGCTGGTAGTGGGGGCAGTGCCACTACTGCACCGTGCCTGGAGATAGAGGTTCTTCATCTGACCTTCCTCACTGTCTTCCACAGCTCCAGGTCCAGTTTCTGACTTCCAAGTGACACATGTCACCACAAGGACAATTGGTTTGACCTGGAGAAGCAATGACTCAGCATCATTTAGCATTCTCACCATGCAGGAGGGAGGTGAGATGATTCAGAATGCTACGGTCAGAGAGCAGAACCACACTGTTGAAAACTTAAAGCCTGGAACCAGGTATCATTTTGAAATATTTCCACGAGGACCAGATGGAACTGAAGGGCCATCCAGAACAGTCGATGGTAGAACCGGTAAGCATCCTGACACTGAAGTTTCTTATAGGAAGCCAGCATAATTTACAGATGTCTTGTTTTCCAATTTTTTTTTTTTATGAAAAAGAATCTTAAAGTATTTCATGACTATGATGTAACATACAAAAAAATTGTTTTTGTAACAATACAAAAAAAGTCAAACAAAAGAATATCACATGTAAAACTATGAATTAGGTGCCATAGTGTGTGTGTGTAGGTCATAGGATAACTTGTGGAGTTGATTCTCTTCCACCCTGGGCTCTGGGAATTGAACTCAGATTGTCAGGTTTGTGTGGTAAGTGCTTTTGCTCACCCAGTCATCTTATCAGCCTCCTCATCTCATAAATGCTGAGAATCACATGCTACCTTAGCTAGCTCCCTGATGCTATTGTAAGATATATGCAAACACACATTTTATAAACCTTGGTGTTTTTGTTCATGTGTAGCTTTATAATCGACTTTCTCCTCATTTACCTGTGTATTGTGGATATTTTCTCCTGTCATTGCTTATTTATTTATTTATTTATTTATTTATTTATTTATTTATTTATTAAAGCAAGATTTCACAGTGTAGCTCTGGCTGGCCTGGAAGTCACTGGATTTGTGAGCCAGGTTGGCTTTCAAGTCACAGAGATCAACCTGCTTCTGCTTCTCAATTGTTACATTAAAGACAGGTGCCAACATGTCTGGGAATGATTGTTTTATGGGTTAATTAAAAATCAGCCTTGTATTTGTGTGTGGCCTGGGGGTAGGTTCCTTGGAGTAGGCAGCAAGAAGGGTTGGAGTGAGGTCCTGGATATTTAGAGTTACTGTCCATTATTGAATAGCTATCTCCATTATTCGGGACATTGTTGAATAGCAGTAAAGGCACTGTAGAAAAAGGGAAGCAGACACCTTCTGATCTAGTTTTCCACTTCTTGATATCTCTCAGAAAGAGTTGAAAGCAGGATCTCAGATCTGTTTGTATACTGGTGTTCATTCACAGCATCCATCCCAAAGATAGATGCTACCCTGTTCCAATTGGCATACACATAGACAAAATATGACTTTGTTTCTACATAATAGAATATTATTCTGCCTTAAGAAGTGAATCATCATGTATGCTGCAATATAGATGTATCTTGTAAATATTGGAACTGAAATAAGTTACACGAAGAACATTTTACAAACTGAAGTAAGTCACATACAGAAAGATAATCTTGTTATTACTTTTAATGACAGAGTCTTACTGTGTAGCCCTAGCTGGTCTGGAATGTATTATTTAGAACACTTTGTCTCAAGCTTACAGAGATCCTCCTGCCTCTGTCTCCCTCATGTTGAGGTTAAAGATGTGTGTCACCACACCCCTAAAAGACAAGCACTTATGCTTCCATTTATACAAAGTGCCTAGAACAGGCAGGTTCACAGAGACAGACAGGAACTTGGGTAGAAGGAATGGGGAGGTAGCGTGAAGTAGGTACAGATTTTACATTGAAAAATGATGAAAACATTTTGAGTGTGATAATGGTAATGTTTATACAATACTAGGGATATATTTTGAACCACCAAAATGCACATTGGCAGATGGTTAATGATAAATAGTATGCTGTGTTTATTTACCATGCTGAAGGGAAGGGAACATATGTAATTCTCAATTTTTCTCATATGATTGAATTTCTTTCCTATCCACAGCCATATGTTTTGATCACATCATTGTCGTAATTATACAACTAATTTTAGTTTATATTTGAGCGTTTTGCTCTGTGTATATAATGGTCTTCCCCATAGTTAGCATGACCTTCCTCCTTTTAGAGAGGGTCCCATTATGTACCCATATTACGGTTTATGAAGTTCTTCCTTCCTTCCCTCTCCTCTTCTGTGTACCAGCCGGTTCACATGAATGAATGATGCAGAATAGGCAAACCGGCACCTGACTTATTTATTTAGACAGGGTCATGCTACAGAGCTCAAGCTAGCCTTGAACTTGAAATCCTCCTGCCTCAGCTTAATAGATATTGCTGGGATGATAGTGTGTATCACATTCAACTTCAAACATACTCTATTGAGATGCAATATAGTTGTAAAAAGTGTATCCATTCTTAGTACATAGCTTGATGAAGTACCACAGGGTAAATGCGTCAGAATTCTAGTTCAGAGTAAGAGATGGAATATGGGCCTGGAGACATTTCTCTCAGAGGACCTGGGTTTGATTCCTAGAACCCACTTGTACGCACAAGCCACCTGTAACTCTAATTCAGGGAATCCAGTGCCCCTTCTTTTGGCCTTTATGGGTACAGGCACACAATTGGGCCTTTGTGAACTTGCTGGAGGGTTTTTATTTTTTTGGTAGAATTTCTGCCCTCATTGGAGAGCTGTCTAACAAAGAGTTGGTTCTTTTAATAGACACTTTGAAATGAAGCTTAGTCATGATTAGACTCTTTTCTTCTTTTTCTCTGACTAGATCGCAGTGCTGTGATTGACATCCATGTAGTCAATGTCACCACCAATGAAATGCAGCTGGAGTGGCAGAATACAGACAATGCTTCTGGATATAACTACCATGTAGTTATACAGCCTGGAAATGGCACCAGCAAGATCATCAGTCATCAGACATCGATCACACTAAGGGGCCTCACCCCAGGCACCTTATATAATGTCACAATCACTCCAGAAGTGGACCAGATTCAGGGTGACTCCAGCTCCATTGTCCAGTACACACGTGAGTCTTGGAGATGGTGGGTGGGGCGCAGAGTGAGTGCCTCTTCTGCCTTTCGTGAAGAAATATGATAACTGATGGAGAAAGGGCGGGTTCAGGTTGATGTGGCAGCTGCTTCATTTTAAAACTTTAGCCTTGGCAAAGACTCTTGTGGGTACTATGGCTGGAACTGTTCTCTTGAATCAGAAATCACAGCATTTGAGAATGGAGAACATTGTAGTGCCTGATACTTACTCCTCAGAAACATAGACTAGAGAGTTGCTGTTTTGCCACACTGAAGATCCCCTCACCGAGGATCTCTTCCTGTGACAGTGAAAGAGATGCTTCCTTGGCATTCAGACAGGATAGATGTTGGAAGTGTTAGCTTATCAGATGCTTTACCTTATTTATTAGTCAGATTCTAAAAGGAGGCTGGGAATTATAGTGCTTTCTCTCTCCCTTCCTGCTTTCTCTGTGAAATAATATATTGGGATATACATGGTAAACTTAAATATTAAAAGAAGCCTGAGCATTTTGAATGCTTTTCAGATTATATATATAATATATATATATATAATTTTTTGGGGCAATCATCTTTTGAAGCAGTACATATTAATTATATTAATTCTTTCTTGAAAAAAGACAGGTAGCTTTTGGATATAGTGAATAAAATAGTTCTGTAATTCAGAGTGGCTCACTTTATTTGTTTATTTAATTTTAAACCAAGGACCCAGCAGTGTGTCTGACATTGAAGTGAACACCAACACCACCATGGCAGCCATCTGGTGGAAGAGTCTGGATGAAGAGTCTGCGAAGTATTCCTATCACCTCTTCTTGAAGGCTGGAGATGGTAGCAATGTAACCAAGAATATCACAGTCACTGGAGTCACTTCTGTGACGGTCCCTGACTTAATCCCTGGCTCCTCTTACACAGTGGAGATCTTTACAATAGTTGGGAATGTTACAGAGTCACTGGTGTCTGGCTGGATGTCCTTCTGTATGGGTGAGTAGTGCCATGTTCCTAATGCTCCCTGTTTCTCTCTTTGTGATACTCACATTCAGGAAGCCTTCCAGCCTGTGGGTTACTGTGCCTGCAGTGGGCAGCCGTGGACATGGAGCACTGCAAGACAGCCGGCAGCTTATTGATGGCATATTGATGCTGTTGCCATTGCTTTGTTCAACATGTGTTTATTGAACACCTGCTGTATTAGAAAGGTCCCTGCATTTCTGGAACTTCTATCCTGGCAAATAAAACAATGATAAATAAAAGTGAGCAGGTAGTTAGGTGATGATTATGGCTAAGGAGAGGGAAAAGAATAAAACTAAGGAAGTGGAAATGGTATTTTTATCTATGGTGTCATGTGAGGATGCCCGGGGAAAGGAGAAATGAAAGGTGACTGAGCAAAGATCTGAGGGAGTAAAGAGACAACCACATGAATGCCACAGGGTTGTGACTCTGCATTACAGCAGAGGAGCATCCAGTGCAGAGGCCCTGAAGAGAACACAGTGCTGGAGGATGTATTGGAGGCCAAGGGGTGGGAGGGCGTCTGCAGGAATTAGACAGTGAGGAGGGGCAGGAGGCGTCAGGGCTCAGTGCTTGGCCTCGGATCTGTCCGATGATGTGGTTAGAGATCTCTGTGGCTTTAAGTGACCCTTGCTTAGTTAGGCTGCATCCCATCTGGTCTACTTGCTTACTTCATGGTTTGAGTGGTGTTGCTAGGACTTCTGTTGTCATTGAAGCCTTAAGCAAGAGAAAACCCCACTTGAGCATGTATGGCTGGGATGGATGGAACAGGAGCCGGGAACTGAACGTGGGTCCTCTAAGAGAGCAGTAAGCACTGTACCTGCTAAGCCTCTCTTCAGTCCCTCTTCCAAGAGCATTGCTTGGTGACTGACGACACTCGACTATTATTTAATCCTCAGACAGTCTGCACTGAGCCCCAGGGCAATAAGGTGACTGACCCTAGGCCACATGGTCTAGTATCACTTAGTTCACTCAGCCTGTGTATATCCCTGCTGTCTCCTTACTGTGCTGGTCTGGCCCTCTCTTTCCTGTGAACCTCACCTTCCCTGTACTTGGTTTTGCAGAACCTGCCCCAGTGACCGTCTTCCACTGTGAGGTGGTCCCTAAGGAGCCGGCTCTGGTTCTCAAGTGGGCCCGCCCCCCTGGCACGATTATAGGCTTTGAACGAGAGGTCAGCAGTGACACTTGGAACAATATGACACACCTCAAAGTCTGCACTTCAGAGGAGGACACAGAATGCAGTTCAAGAGTCCCATTGAACTTTTCTACCTCGTACAACATCAGCCTTGTCACCTTGTCATGTGGAAAGATGGCACCCCCTGCCCAGAATATCTGCACCACTGGCATCACAGGTAGGCCCTGTGGCAGGGATCTGGCAACCCCTGGAATAGCTGGTCTGGCAGCATGCAAGTGCAGCCCAAGAATCCTTTTAGGGTGTTTGCACTACATTAAAGGATTTTATTCAGCAGGCCACTTATCTTATTCCGCAGAAGTCCAGCCTGAAACTGCAAAGAGAGATGTGTGTTTCACATCCTGAGCAGTTCTGTGTCCCATGGCCTTGCAGATAGCTTGTTGCCATGCGTCGTTCCATTTCTTTTTCTCCCCTTCCTTTTTACTCCCCTCTTATAGTAGGGAGTTCCCTTATTACATTTAAAAAAGGCATTTTTAATAGATGCTGTTATATATACACGAAGTCTGGACAGCAGGATGAAACTCATGTCTGCTGGACACTCGTCAGCATCTGGCCAGTCTCAGTACATTTACGCCCGTCTCCTTCCTTCTAAGCTGTTATTGGGAGGATGACTCTGAAACCTGATCTAGCTATTATTTATTTGTGTTTGTAAATATTCCACACAGAACACTTCATTTTGTTTCAAATGTAGCCATGTTGTGATGACCTTCATACTTGGAGGAAGACTCAAAAGGCAACAGCATCATTGTGGACTTAGTCAGAACTTATTTCCCTGGGATCTATTGACAAGAGCCCAAGTTTTTTCCGGGGGAGAAAAGATCACATACTGTGCAGGGGTCTCCTCAACCAGCCTTCATATTTATTCCTTTTCCTTATCCCCATCTTCTTCCACCCTCTACTTGGGAAGGACTGATTTTATTTTTTCTGTCTATTGCTCCCCTGTTTTTGCCAAACTTGTGTTCTTAATTTAACCAGTGGAGTGGTGGTATTACATCTCCCTTTGTGTTTTTTGACTTTTAGACAAATCTTCAGAGTGTGAGAATATTTCTTTCAATCTCTAAAGAATTAGTGGTTGTTCTAAAAGGGCCTCTTACTTTAGGAACCTGACTTGGAAATTGGTTGGGGTGTTTCATAGACAGAAACTCAGAATAGATAGGTGGACCCTGGCTTGAGTTCAGTTTGTCCAATTTACCAGTCATGTGACCTTTAGAAAAACTAACTAACCTTGGTAAGAGTCTCAGTTGTAAAAAGGAGGAACAGGACTTTCTTTCCAGGACTGCTGTACTGCACATTTCCACACTGAAGAGCACACCCATGATTGCTCAGGTAAAACAGCATGCATGGGGCTCCATAGAGTGATGTAGCACACGATGGTACCCTGCTCCATAGCACACCACTTGGCTTTGTAGAATACAGTGGAGACAGTGAACAATTCACTTCCTCCTTAGTATTTCCTGTTTTCTTCGTGTCATCTCTGTATAAGCTGCTTAAAGAACAGAGACCATGGTTGAGTCTGTGCTTCTTGGGCTGGGTATAGCACTTGGCACAGAGCATAGGAGCTCATCAGAACTAGCTGTCTCTGGGTCAGGGCTGTAGAGCACTTGCTTAGCATCAAGTTTGAGTTCAGTCTTTGTCACTATATAAACTGTGTGTGGTAGCACGTGCTGGGATTACAAGGACATAGAGGCAGGAAGCTCAAAGTCATCCTTGGCTATTACAGGGTGTTCAGAAAGGCCTGGGCTATATTAATAAATGAGAAAAGGGGAACAGTAAGCCACACACATGACCACATGTCATCTCATGCAGCAAGTCTCAGTTTTTTTGGTTGGTGGCTTCTTTTTACAGATGAATATTTGCAAATTTATAAATTGAACACAAATTAAATTCAAGGTTGCATTTTCTCTGGGTTTGGAAGTGTTGGAGGAAAGGAGAGTTGGGGTGAAAGTCTGTGCTGGGTTTGTTGCTTGTTTCCTGTATGCTGTGGGGGCGGGGTAAGTTTATCATTCACAGGGAAGAATGACAAGGAATGGGTTTCTGGAGTCACCAAGGGTCCTATGACAGTTTGCTGCTGCCAGCCTTGGGGTGGGAAGTGTGAGATCCTTTCTGACTATCTGAAGGCTGAAGAGCTGATGGGAAATGTGGGGTATCTGTGGGGACTGTTGTCATCGGGCTTGCTGAGAATTCAGGTCTCTGCACAGTACTTACTACCTTCCTGCCTCTTACTTTGAGATCTGTTTTGGATAAGCTCTGCATGCAACTTCCTGTACAGGTCTTCTTGGGCATGGGTAGATTTTTTTTTTTTTTTTTTTTGGGCAGGAGAATGTTTTATAGAGAACATTTCAGCACATTCTCTACCTGGTAGTTTTTCTCCTTCTTTAGTTTTCAATGTTTGGTAATTCTTCTGTTTTATATTGTTTTAGACCCACCTTCTCCAGATGGATCCCCTAATATTACATCTGTCAGCCACAATTCAGTGAAGGTTCGGTTCAGTGGTTTTGAAGCCAGCAATGGACCTATCAAAGCCTATGCCGTCATTCTCACCACTGGAGAAGGTAAGGAGAGGCCAGCATGGGTTAACTCATGTGCCATAACTATCCTGGTTACTTTTTTTATTGTTGTGATGAAACACCATGGGCAAAGCAACTTATAAAAGAAAGTTTTTTAACAGATTTATGGTTTCAGAGGGTTAGAGTCCATGATGGTGGAGCAAAGGCAGGAACATCTGAGAGATCATCACATCTTGATCCACAGCCAGGAAGTGTGTGTCTGTGTGTGTGTGTGTGTGTGGTGACACACTGATTGAAACCTCAAAGCCTACCCCTAATGATACACCTCCTCCAACAAAGCCACACCTCCTAATCTTTCCTAAACAGTTCCACCAACTGGGGATCAAGTATTTATATACATGAACCTATGAGGGCCAGTGTCATTTGAACCACCACTGTGAATGATGCTGTGAGCCTGAGGCACATACATCAGTGACACAAGCATATGTCTCTCTACAGTGCACTGTGCTGTGGCACTCACAGGGAAGCCAGCTGTTTGCTTGATGCTCTAGAGGATCAGATAGCAAGTAACTTAAGCTTTCCTGGCCATGCAGTCTCTGTCACAACCACCCAGCACCTTTGTGGTGGTGGGAAAAGTTTGTAAAATACATGATGGATGAGGGTGCCCATCTCCACAACTGTTTACGCATAAGTGGTGCTTAGATTTGGCCCATAGGCTATAATTAGCCAACTTAGGATAATACGCTCTTGAAAGCAAGTGCAAAAAGATTGCACTTGCGAGTGGGACTCTGTGAAGGGCATCTACTGGATGAGAGGGGAGGGAAATTAGAATAGCTTTTCTGCACCAGTTAGAAGGGAATGATTTGGGAGCATCTTTGATAGCTGCAAGGCAGTATTTTACCCAGACTAGGGCTAGGGAGATAGCTCGGTTGGTAAAGTACTTGCCTTAAGGGCACAGGCCCTGAGTTTAGTCCTTAGGACCTACATTAAAGAGAGGGCATTATGACATGCATGCCCTTGTAATCCTGGTTCTGAGGAGGCAGAGACAGGAGGATCCCTGAATTCCCAGGCTGGCCAGCTAATCAGCTTGGTAAAATTCTAGGCTAGAGAGAAACCCTGACTCAAAAAAGGTAGAAGGTGCCTGAGGAATGATTCCTGAACATGTCCTCTGGCTTCCACACACATATGCACACACATGCATACAAACTCGCTCACACACTTGTACCTACTCCCCCAATGAACACACATAAACAAAATGTGGAAATGTCTTTCTCTCTGACTTTGAAAACTTTGAGTCTGTTTCTAAGTCCTTTGCCATTGATTTTTTTTTTCAACAGATGTCAAACTCAGACCAATGCTGAATGAAAAAGATCTTGTTGCACGGTGACCAGGCTAGTTATCATCAGTCTGACACAAGAAAGACTGTTCTTGGGCCAGGAGATCAGGGCTAGGAATCCAGCTTCCCAGCGTGTGCAGTGTGGCCTTGGGCAGGTTTCTGCTAGCTCTCTGCACCTTTGTTTTTCTTTCTTGAGACTAGGAGGGATTATCAGCTTTTGTGGGAGATAGGATGAAGGGAGGAGCTGGTAGAAGCCAAGTTCTAAGAATTCACCTGCTCCCGGAGCTGCTTGAGAGACTGTGGCTGCTGGCATCATCACTCAGCACCTGTGTTGTTACTAGGCGGTCGCTCATAGTTTGCCTCTGTGTTCCTTTCTTAGCTGGCCAGCCTTCTGCAGATGTTTTGAAGTACACATATGAAGATTTCAAAAAGGGGGCCTCGGATACTTATGTGACATACCTCATAAGAATAGAAGAGAAGGGGCGCTCTCCTGGCTTGACCGAAGTCTTGAAATATGAAATTGATGTGGGGAACCAATCCACCACCCATGGCTATTACAACGGGAGGCTGGAGCCACTGGGCTCCTACCGGTAATATGAGCCCTTGCAGTTGATGCTGCACCTCATGAACTTAAGGTTCCACATACTAAGGTAGCAGATACACCTCAGTTACCTTCTTTTTCTTTTGTTTCCCATAGGGTGTGTGTTGCTGGCTTCACCAATATTATCTATAACCTTCAGAATGATGGGCTCATCAATGGGGATGAGAGCTATGTGTCTTTCAGTCCTTACTCGGAGGCCGTGTTCTTGCCTCAAGATCCAGGTAGAGGAAACAAAAGTCCTAACGTCAATGCAGTGGTTTTCCACTATGTCTGCAGAAGCCTGCTACCCATGCACCACTCACAGGCACCCAGGGCGGTGGAGATGCCTGGTTTTCTCCTCTCAGAAATTGACATGCCCCTTGGCCTTTGGGGCAGCCAAGCTCCCTGCTCTGGAGTGCACGAAATAGCAGTTCCCCATCTCTTCTCTAATCTTCAGATTACTTCGTCCTTTGCTTTCTAACAGTCATTTGTTGGCCCCTGTGCCAGAGAACATGTGGCTGGCAAGGACTCAGTTAAAGAGTCCTTGAAAGTGCCACAAAAGTTGTCTTATTCAACCTCTGCATAGAAATAAGGCTGCTAAGGTTCAGTGTTACACAGTGGCTTAAGTGCAAGCCTGAAATTCCAGCCTTAGACTCCTTGTAAAGTGCTCTTCCTACCCAGCCTCACAGAGTTAGATAGATGGGAATTTCAGGGACCCAAGGTGAGGATTCCCTCCTCCTCCAGGATGGAGAGACATAATGGCTGACTGGTCTGTTCTTTTTTTTAAACTGCTGAGTAGAACAAACAAGTCAGAAGCAAAATTCAGGGAGTCCCTACTCTTCCCTTAAAAAAGGCCATAAAAAGGGGGAGGGGTCCCATGCCGTGTGTGTGGTATTGTAGGTACTTCTGCTCTAGGTGGTAGGAAAAACCACTGATTTAGCTCTCTCAGGTCACCAGATTTGTAACTGAACTGAAACCTAGCCAGGGACTGTGATGTTCCCTGGACCATCCTGCTAATGGTGGGCTTGAGGTGAAGAAACCAGCTCTTGAAAGCTGTTGTGATTTTATGTCCAAAGATACTGATTTCTACCCTGTGTGCACCACACCCTCTTTCTCCCTGAATCCTGTGTGGGTCCCAGGCTGGTTGTTGGTGAGGCACATGGCCCTTCTGTACACCAACTGAAATGCCTCTTGTTGTGACTTCACCAGGTGTCATCTGTGGAGCAGTGTTCGGATGCATTTTTGGTGCCCTGGCCATTGTGGCTGTGGGAGGCTTCATCTTCTGGAGAAAGAAAAGGTGATGCTGCTTATTTAATCATCATGTGCTACTGCTTAAGGAAACCTTTTATTGTAAAGACTTGTAACCCTCTGTAAAGTCAGAAGGAACTGAAAGAGCCCCTGTGTTCTTCAGTCTCGCCATCTAGCCAGACTTATTTCCTGACTCCAGTTGGGTGATTCTGAACCTCACTCCAGCCACCACATCAGACCTACAAAGCCAGGATCCTATGACTGCGTTAGGAATTTCATACAGTTTCAGAGTTGGTCAAGTTTGAACGTCGGTTCCAACTCTTACTACCTGTTGGAAGTGGCTTTATCCTTAACACCCTCCCCTGTGGTATGGGGTGAGTGCTGGACTTGGAGCTCAGGAGTGTAGGCCAGTGTCTCAGTCTGTGTCTTGTTCCTTGTTATTGTCTTTCTACCACCACTCTGTGAACTAGTTAATTATTGAAAAGTAACAGATTTATTTTGGGTGCTCTCTGCTTCATGGCCTTTCTGAGGCTTTTCTAGATGCAGAGTTAGTGTTGGAAGCACCAAAGAAAAACTTGAACTTGTTCTTTGCACTTCTTGCCTGCCTGGGAAGCCCGTGTATCAGTTGGAATTCACTTACTGCCAGGTGTTCTGAGCTGGAATTTTCCACCTGGGATTTGGCTTTCTCGACATCCTTTTTTTTTTGACAGAGTCTCATTTATCTCAGGCTATTTTAAATGTAGCTGAGGATGACCTTGAATTCCTCATCCTTCTGCCTCTATTTACCAAGTCCTGAGATGATAGGCAGTACCTCCCAAGCCTGTTTTAACCACAGTTATTTTATCATTTCTCTAAATAAATCATATTTTCTCTTCATACCAATTAAATATTTTATACTTTACTTAAAAATGAATCAGAACCTAGCTCAAAAGCTGGAATGTCAGTAGTCTAGTCAGTAGGGCACAGAGAGCCAGGTCCTGTAGGAAGCTGGGGGGTGGGGGGAAGAGTTAAAGCCACATAGTGAGACCTGTCTCAAACCAACAAGTAAACCAAAACCCAAGCCCACAGTGGGTAAAAAAAAGTACCCACAAGAAAAGCAAAGAAATTCTGTAACCCATAATTACAGCAAATCTGCTCTTAACATTTTCATGTGATTATGATGCTCACCCCAGTTGAGTCCTACTAAACACATTAATGTCTACCGTGCTATGTTCACATAAGACCTGATAGAAGGCTTTATTTCAGCATCACTTTAAATAGCTGTTGGGTATTTACCATAGTTTATTTAACAATTTTATTGGATAATTTATTTTCACCACAGTTACACGCCTTTGTACCTAGGCTTTGGGCATGTTCACAGGTATTTTCCTAGGCTAAATCCTAGGGAGGACAGTTCCCCGGGGCCAGTGGCCATGCCCCCCTCACCCCCTGTTTTGGCACGTGCTGCCCAGTTGCAGTTTGTTTCAGCATAGGTGGATCTGAGTCAACAGTGCAGGTGTTCACAGTGGCAGCATTAGATCTGACTCTCTTTCAGGGCTCCCCTTTGCAATTTACGGAATGGCTTTTATGGTAAGGGAATGTCACACACACACACACACACACACACACACACACACACACACACAATTAAAAGTTGCTTGAATAGATTTTTGATTCTCCTCAGTAAAAAGAAAGAGTAAGTTTATAGATTTTTTGTTTATATTTCCTGCTTGGCCTGTGAGGCTGAGTATTAGTGAGCAGGTTCTGGTAAGCAGGCTTTCATGTGTTACCTGAACCACTGCCTGGGAAGAAAGAAGGTGCCTGTGGATGTGCAGGATGCAGGTCTTTGTCTAATGAGTCTTTTTTTCTCCTTTTCAAAATAGGAAAGATGCCAAGAATAATGAAGTTTCGTTTTCTCAAATTAAGTAAGTCTGAGTTACAAACTTATTTTAAGATTCTCAATCCCCCAGTCTGTTCAGTGACTATCTAAAGCATTTTTTTGATAGAAATAGCTGACATTTTTCCCTGATTGATAGATTGGCCACAACCATCTGGAAGTTCTTGCTGTTTTTTTTTTTTTTGCAAGGAGTTTGTTTTAATGTCCTCCTGAAGTTACCTTTAGTTCTGTTTTCCCCACAGGTTTTTTAGTTTTACTAATAAATTGGGTTCTCTCTGTGTATTTAGTGTACCTGTGTGTGCAGGTGTGCATCCCCGGGAGCGCTCAGAGGCCAGAAAGGGGTGGTTTTTATTGCTGCTTGCTGAGTTTCCTTGAGACAGGGTTTCTTGCTAAATTCAGAGCTTATGTTGGAACCAGCAAACCTCCGTCATTCTCCTGTCTCTACCCTGATCCAGCACTGGGGTTACGGGTGCTGCGGCCACACCCGTGTGCCTATATGTGGGTGCTGAGGACTGGGACTCAAGTCCTCAGGCTTGAACAGTAAGTGCTCTGACCCACTGAGCCCCCCACCCCCCAATAATTGTTACAGTTTATAAAAGTGAGTGGGCTATCAAGAGCTGAGGAAAAAGTTATTTCAAGTCACAAATATGGTCAGTGATAGGAAGAGCTGCTTTCCTGATTTAGTTTTAGTGTTTTTTTTTTTTTTTTTAATAACATTACATTAATCTTTAACCTACATCCCTCACGGTGTCTGGCTTTGGTCTTTTGAGTTGGTGGTTACTTCTAAAATGAGTACATCTTTCTAATAATTTTTCCCCTTTTTCCTTTCTATGATGAAGACCTAAAAAGTGAGTGGCTTCATTTTTTTATTTCATTTTTCTGTTTTGAGTATGAACTTAATTGAATGAAAGATAAGCCAAAATAAAAAACCCAACAAATTTGATGTGTTTTCGTAGATCCAAATTAATCCGGGTGGAGAACTTCGAGGCCTACTTTAAGAAGCAGCAAGCTGACTCCAACTGTGGATTTGCAGAGGAATATGAGGCATGTACTCATGAACTGCTTCCTATTATGACAAAGCTTTGGGTGAGGGGAAAGAGGGTTATGCCTGTCCCTCTGGGGCACCTCACCTTAGAAAGCTCACACGACCTTCACTTCTGGTGGAATATATATTAATCTTGTGGGTACCAGAAGACTGTCGAGAAATGGGGGGTTGAACTAGGAGGCCATTAACTAGGGTTATTAATAAACTCTGTGAGCAATAAAGAAGCTAGAGGAGCCATTCGGGTGTCTGGGGCTTGACAGCTGTGGGGTCAAAGCTGACCCTGGCTTAGGCCTTTCTTTACGAGTCTCTTGCCTTCCAGGCTCTGCTACTTTCTGTTTCCCAAACTAGCCCAGGAGCTGTGCTCACCCAGAAGGTGCATGCATGCTTGTTTCCCACATAGTGCCCCTGTTGCAGAATCTACCTTTGTAGTCCTAGAATCTCAACTCCATCACAGTCCGTCCTCACTTCTGACACTGCCTCCTCCCTATTTCCCAGTCACACAGGAGGACTCAGTCTCTGTTGCACTTGTCCTGCTAGGGCCTGGTTCCCTCTGTGGTCTGTGAGCCTCACTCGGCCTTGCCAGGCTGGTGACTCCTGACTATCCAGCCTCTAGAAAGCGTGAACCTTCTTTCTCTTTCATTTCCACCTCGAGTTTAGTTTAAGTGCTGCCCCATCAAAGGACCATAAACTGGATGGCTGAATTTACTGAGACAAGGGGCTCAGAATCAGTGTCAGCAGGACCTGCTCACCCTTAGCCTTTAGGGGAGATCCTTCCATGCTTTTCCCAGTTTCTGGAAGGCCCCATTGTCCCTTTATTTGGGGAAAGCATGGCTTTCATCTCCACCGTCTACTACCATTGCCACCATGAGGTATTTCCTTTCGTGTGTCTGTGTCTTTGTACCCATATTATAACAACATACTCTGTTAGGCTAAGGGCCCACCCTATTCCAGTGTGACTTTATTTTGACTTGATTGCACCTTCCATGGCCGTATCTTGTAAGAGCCTGCTTATAGGTCCTAGAGGATAGATGCTTAGCAGTAGCAGAGCATCATCCAGTAAACAGTAGCTAGTCTGTTCTAGCCTGTTAAATATACATCTCACTTATTTTGTTTTTAGGATCTGAAGCTGATTGGAATAAGTCTGCCTAAATATGCAGCTGAAGTAGCTGAGAACAGAGGGAAGAATCGCTATAACAATGTCCTGCCTTGTGAGTGATTTTATTTCTGCCTTTCTTTTGTCCATCACTGGCTATCACATGCTGCACAGTAGAGAGGTGGGGAATCAATGATACCCACTTGCCATCTCCACTATCATTAGCACCAGATATTCCCACAGGTGAAACAGCTACTCTATGAAGAGATAATACATTTAATTTAATCCTTACAACCTCAGATTGTAGGGTGGTTGCATATTCATTTTGCAGGTAAAGAAGAAAATGAACCACCAGGTTAGGTGACCTATTCAGAGTTGCATTCATTCTTATTCTAGTTTGTATTGTTCTGGATAATAGGGCAACAGGAGAAACAGGTCCAGGGTCACTTCTCTCCTTGCCCAAGTCTTTGTTTGGATGGGCGTGTTCCCCAGCTAAATAACAGTCACACCGAAGTCCTTTCCTGCTCTTGAGACTTGCCAATGTCTGAACTTGTGCTGATTGGTTTTGACTCAACCTAGAATCACTTGTGAAGGAAAGTCTTCACGAGAAATTGTCTAGGTCAGGTTGGCTCGTGACATGTCTCTGCGGGGTTATTTTTATTGTTAATTGATAGAAGACCTAGCCCATTGTGGACATTACTACGATTGTGTAGGCAGCGGGTTCTGAACAGTCGGAGAGAGGAGAAAGCTTGCCGAGAGGTCAAGCAAGCAAAGGTCCGTGTGTCTGTTCTCGCTCCACTCTTGCCTGTGGACATGACATTTTAAGTTTCTGCCTTGACTTCCTCAAGGTGGATGTACTCTGGACCTGTGAGCCACATAAACCCTTCCCTCTTCCTTGCTGCCTTTAGTCAAGGTGTTATCACATCAAAAGAAACGAAACCAGAGCAGTCTTTAGCCAACAAGGTGAGAGCGAACCAAAGTACAGAGGGCCAGTAATGTGAACTGCACTATGGGAAGTCTGTCAGTGTGGGGATTAGGACACAGACAGGAGTGTCAGTGGGTCTTAGCCATGCTGATTGTCCTGAAGGTGCTTGGTTTTGTGGGTGATTTAGTGACTTTGTCTTTTTTATTTGAAGCTGTGCTTTTCTATTAACTTGTATTTTAAACTCAGTATTTTTTAGGTTCTTTTTCTGTTTCTTCCCTCACCTGTCAATGGGTCTTGGCCCTGATCAGAAAGAAGTGCTTTTGAAATCATGGTGGGGGGGGGCTGCCAAGCCTCTCCGTCTGAGACTCAGACCTTTGGCCTGCTCTTGGAGAGGTTTTTTATTTATTTATGTTTTTAATTTAATTTTTTTCATTTATTTTACATACCAACCACAGTTTTTCCTCTCTCTTCCTCTCATCTCTTCCCCCCATCCACTCTTCCTCTCTTCAGAAAGGGGCAGGCCTCCCGTGGGAATCAACAAAGCATGTCCTATCATGATGAGGAAGGACCAAGCTCCTCCTCCTGTGTCAAGGCTGTGCAAGACATCCCTACAAGGGGAATAGTTTCTGAAAAGCCAGCTCATATGCCAAGGACAGGTCCTGATCCCACTGGCCCCTCAAACAGACCAAGCTATACAACTGTCATCCACATGCAGAAGGCCTAGGTCAGCCCTGTGCAGGCTCCTAGCTGTTGGTCCAGAGTCCATGAGCTCCCATTTGCTCTGGTCAGTTGTCTTCATGGATTTCCCTGTCATGATCTTGACCCCTGTTTCTCATACACTACCTCCTTCTCTGTCAACTGGACTCCTGAAGCTTGGCCCAGTGCTTGGCTGTGGATCTCTGCATCTGTTTCCATCAGTTACTAGGTGTAGGCTCTCAGATGACAATTAGGGTAGTCACCAATCTGATTACAGGATAAGGTCAGTTTAGGCACCCTCTTCACTGTTGCTAGGAGTCTCAGCTGGAGGGTCATTCTTGTGGATTTCTGGGAGTTTACCTGGCACCAGGTTTCTCCCTTAGACCCCTAAATGGCCTCCTCTATCAAGATATCTCTTTTATTAGTCTTACCCTTCAGGTTGACCAGTCTGATCCCTCATGTCCCCCAACTCCATCCCCAGTTTCCCCATGAGGTCTCATCTTTTCTCCTTCCCAGGGAAATCCACGTGTCCCTCTTAGGGTCCTCTTTGTTACCTAGCCTCTCTGGGGTTGTGGATTGTAGCCTGGTTATTGTAGCTTTACATCTACTATTTACTTATGAGTGAGTGAGTACATACCATGTTTGTCTTTCTGGGTTTGTCTTTACCTCACTTAGGATGATATTTTCCAGTTCCATCCATTTGCCTGCAATTTTCATGATGTCATTATTTTTTACTGCTGAATAATACTTCATTGTGTAAATGTACCACTTTTTTTTTTTTAATTCATTCTTTGGTTGAGGGGCATCTAGGTTGTTTCTAGGTTCTGGCTGTTATGAATAATCCTGCTATGAACATAGTTGAGCAAATGTCCTTGTGATATGATTGAACATTCTTTGGGTATATGCCCAAGATTGGTATAGCTGGGTTTTGAAGTAGAATGATTCCCCATTTTCTGAGAAGTTGCTATACTGATTTCCAAAGTGGCTGTTTGCACTCCCATCAGCAGTGGAGGACTGTTCCCCTTGGAGAACTTCAGATCTGGAGTGAGGGTTGGGATTTGATGTCTGCGTGTTTTTTCTGTTGAGAAGACTTTCACTGGAAACACACACCACTCCTGAGTTTACTATTGCTTTGCTACTGTCCCAGGGAGGGTGAGGCAGAGGATTCATGTGAGGACAGGGAGCTGTCTTGGTACTTCCACCCATGGCATCCTGACATTGGGAATTTCTGTTATTTTCATTTTTGGGGTTGGGCAAGTTTATGTGTATGCTTTCAAAATGAGAGTGATAGTTAGAAAATATGTGAAATTGGTATTTTAGATTTCTCCATTCGTAGTAGTTTTATGCATTCAGTTTAGTCTTAAATTTAGGTGTGTGTGTATGTATGTGTGTGTATGTGGTGTGTGTGTGTGTATGTATGTATGTATATGTGGTGTGTGTGTATGTATGCATGTGTGTGTATGTATGTGTGTGTGTATGTATGTATGTATGTGTGTATATGTGTATGTATGTGTGTGTGTATGTATGTATGTATGTGTGTATGTATGTGTGTGTGTGTGTGTACTCATGGAGGCCAGAGGTTGACATTGGTTTGTCTTCCTCAATTGCTCTCTGTGTGTTTTTCTTTTTGTCCCTCATCTCCTTCAAGACCCTCCCCACTCATCCATTTTTGAGACAAGAATCATTACTGATTCTGGATCTTGCTGATTCGATTAGATTAGCTGGCCATGGAGCCCCAAGGAGCCTGTTTCTCCCTCTCCAATGCAAAGATATTAGGTGTGCATTGTGGAGTACTTGGGTTTTGACCTCAGGTCTCTACGGCAAGCACTTTACTGATGGATCTCCACAACTACAAATTCAGAACTTTATCCATCTATCCCTCTATCTGTCTATTATCCACCCATCCATCTTTAATTTATTGATTGTCTATATGTACGGGTGTGGATCTACCATGACGTGTTTAGACAGCAGAGAATAACCTGTGGGCATCCGATTTCTCTCTCCATCATGTACGCCTTGGGGGTCAAACTCAGGTCTTTGGGCTTGGCAGCAAGCACCTTTAATGCCTGAGCCATCTCACTGGCCCTGTAACAGCTTTTCAAGACAGTGGGAAAGGTTAACTTGGATGTATTTTCTGCCATAGTAGAATAGACTCTCAGATCAGATTCTGTCTGTTGTTTCCCAGATAGAAGGACTTAGAAGTGTCCTTCATTTCTGAAACTCCTGATTTCTTTATCTTGAAGGTTTGTGAAATAGTTTCGAGGTGTTAATATGGTTGCTTAGCACCTGTCCTGCTCGAACGAGACACCCAAGACTGCTGGGAGTAAAAGCCGGTTTAGTCGGAGAAGGTGGTGAGAACATAGGCCTTACTGCCAGGCGGCCTAGGTTCAAATCCAAGTTCTCAGGCTGTCCTGCAGCTTCTCTGCCACAGTCACAGAATCCACAGGGATCAGAAGAGGCTGTGAGGATAAAGTATGCAGCAGCGTGTCAGCCAATGGCTGTCGGTTTGCACTTGTAAAAATTCCCTGTGTGTGGCTTTCCTGAAACCCAGCTTAGAATGACATCTTTCTTTTGTTTAATGCCACAGATGATATTTCTCGAGTCAAACTTTCAGTCCAGACCCATTCGACAGATGACTACATCAATGCCAACTATATGCCTGTAAGTGGTGGCTGCCCTTGGCCCCAGGGCTCCTCTGAATCAGAGCTTTTCTTTCTTTCTTTCTTTCTTTCTTTCTTTCTTTCTTTCTTTCTTTCTTTCTTTCTTCCTTCCTTCCTTCCTTCCTTCCTTCCTTCCTTCCTTCCTTTCTTTCATTTATTATTTTTTAATTTTTTTTTCATTTTTTTATTATGAATAAAGTCATATTTTTTAATCAATATATCCCCTTGTTCAAACTCCCTTCCCCCTCCTGCCCCTATGCCTTTGGTGACGACCTAGCTTTCTTTTTCTAGGGCTATCATTCCAAGAAAGACTTCATTGCCACACAAGGACCTCTACCCAACACTTTGAAAGATTTTTGGCGTATGGTTTGGGAGAAAAATATATATGCCATTGTTATGTTGACCAAATGTGTGGAACAGGGAAGGGTAAGTATCTTTTTAAAAAAAAATAAATTAATTGTCATAGAGGGTATCTTAAAATCCATTTGTCTTTTAAAAAGCACTCTTTCCAAATGTTAACACCTTTATCCTTAAAAAATGTTCTGTAGCTTTAGCTTTTAGAAAGAAGGCTTTAAAAACTTGAAAAGAAATTCTGCTATGTTCCTTTGTGAGCGCATATGAATGTCTGTGATTGTATCTCTTCTGGGGTTAGAGAGTGGATGGAGCTGGGTTAGTGCAGTGGACACTGCTGCCTGAAGCGGGTATCTGAGACCACAAGGCTGCTGTCATCCATCAGCTCTGCACCGCAATACCTGTCTGTCCCACCTCTAAGAAACCAGCTCCTAAATCTCTGATTTCCAAATTTAGTTTTTAACACTAAAAGCAAAATTTCAGACTTATCCCCAGATGAGCCCCAACAGCTTTCTCAGTGTGTGGCCTGGCACCCTCTGGCCATTTCTATCACAGATAAGATCTCTGCTAGGAATAAAATCTCATGTTTCCATAAATGGAGATGAGTTGAAGCACATGCTAAATTAAAAATAATTGTGTGCCTGAAGAATGAGAATTAATATTATTCATGGAGAATTGTTAATTACTGTTAAAAATTTAGTGTTGGGATTGGATCTAGGGCCAAGGCCTCACTGAGCAACTGTGCTGATGAGCAGTACCCCAACTAATAGTGTTTTGTGTTTCGTTTGTGTGTTTGATTTTGAGACAGGGCTTCACTCTTAGCCCAGGCTGGACTTGAACTTATAGCAGTCCTCCTGCTTCAGCCTTCTAATGGCTGAGTTTATAGGTGTGAGCCAACCTCCTCCCTCCCTCCCTCCCTCCCTCCCTCCCTCCCTCCCTCCCTCCTTCCTTTCTTGTGTGTTCCTTTCCTCATTAGAGTTAGTCCCTGAGTCAGTGATTGCCACACCTCCCTATCTGCCAGAGCTGTCTGCAGGGTGTTTCTGCCTCAGCCCTCCTTGTGGAGAAGTGGGTTCTGACAGCTCAGTGGTGTGGCTGCTGACGGCCCAGTGTTCACTATGACTGGTGCTGTCCTAGGTGGTGATGGGAACTTGTCAGACATCATTCCTTAAAATTGATTTTTATTATGTTGTGTGTAATGATGTGTGAATGTGTATTGGAGAGTGTACAGGGAACAGCAAATATGTAGTCAAAGGTCAGCTCCCATGTGATGTTTCTGGTGATGGATCTGAGAACTGGATGTCAGTCTTGAGGCTTGTACAGAAAGGTGCTTTACCTGCTTATTCACTTCACAAATCAGATTTGTTTCTCCCAAAGATTCATTTATATTATTTGGAATTATTAGTACATGTGCCAATCTGTATTTGGGTCAGACAGAACCAGCGGAGAGACTGATCAGTCTTGGTGTCACAACTTGTTCTTCCTTGTGAGTCTTTGATGATGGTGGGTGTGATCCCTGTGTTTTCATACAACTAATTCTGTGTTCTAGACCAAATGTGAGGAGTACTGGCCTTCCAAGCAGGCTCAGGACTATGGGGACATAACTGTGGCAATGACCTCGGAAGTTGTTCTTCCCGAGTGGACCATCAGAGATTTTGTGGTGAAAAATGTAAGTCAAGATTGATCTGAGAAAATTATTGAATATGAATTTGGGAATGATATTTATAGGTTGAAAATAACTAATATTTTATGCATGGGAGAAGTATTTTTGCTTCTTTTACAGAATTAAAATGCCCATATCCATATGTTCTATAAGAAGCTCCTAGCATCACTTTTTTGAGGGGACTTTTATGTTCTTCCTGAATAAATGAGTCTTGCGAGCATGGCTGTGTCAGGGACACTTATTTCCAGGTGATGGGAGGCTTTTGGGTCCTTTGGGTAGGGGTATGCATTGGGGTGTGTGCTTGCTGCTAGGAGCAGTTTATATTAATTCCATGGTTCAGATTCCATGGCATATGCACTGTCTTCTCTTTTCCCCAAAAGTTACAAAAACAAATTCAGTTAAATCATATAGATATTCTAGGAGCTGAGTTTTTTTTTTCTTTTCTTTTTAAAGGAGTGTTTGAAAATTGAGAAAGTGCTCTGAGTCAACATTGATGTTTTCTATTGAGCATGCAAATGGGTTCACATTTTTCAGCTCATATTGGGGGTCTGGAAATGGTCATCCCTTTTATCCTGGTGGGCTCATGTTTGGGTCTCTGATGTAAAGAGATAATGTAAAATTTAGGAGTGGGCTCATTAGTTACAGATGAACTTTTGTTTATTAGTATTGTTTATTAGTCACAGTCTCAGTGTTATTTATTTTCAGAAAGTTGTTAATTTAGAAGGAACAACTCCTTTAAGAAATGAGTAAACTCTGTTTAGTTTCATTTTTCTTAGATAATGTGTCCAGTGTCTTCTATTTTGTTATTATATGTTCTTTTATAATTTCATACATAGTTGCAGTATATTTAGATCATACCTACCTCGTCAGCATTTGTGGTGGTTGAACAATTTGGAAATCACATGCATAGCTAGCTTTTGGAAAGTGGATAATTAAATTCTGATTTATGTGCATAATGTATCATCATCCAGCTTTTAGAGATACTGTGTATGTAGACAATATACAGCCAACCAACCCTTTTCATCCCTGCTGCATTGCTTAGCGTGATTTCAAACAACCTGGGATTGAATGTATTCAGATTAAAAATAGGGTTTGCATTTAACATGTACAGTCCATCATTCCTTAAGCCATATAGTATAACAACTATTTAAAATATACTAGCTTAGAAATGATCTTAAGTATAATCACATGTTGAATGACAGGAGTGTATTATGAGGAATATGTCTGTGTGAACATCATATTATGTATGACTTGTACTTAAACCTGGATAGTATAGCCTACTGTGCACTTGGGCTGTGTAGTGTATATGACTATACGGGAGAGTGTGCATGATGCATGCACAAATGTTGTATTACTTTGGGAACCTGAACATTCATAGATTTTTTTTTCTGGGATCAGTCCACATGGATTCTAAGGAATGACTGTAATTACTACGAGGAGATGTGAAAAGGTAGTTTCAAGGAGACATACTAGGAGACAGATTTTTCAGATAGCATCTTACTAGGTAGACAAGGCTGGCCTTAAACTCATGAACTTCTGCCTTAGCCTTAGTACTGGAATTATAGGTTTATGTTGCTATGCTTAGCTTAGGGCAATACAATACACACAAACACACACACTCTCTCTCTTTGCATAAAAGAAAAGCCTAGACGTAGATTCAATGGTGTTATATTTTAACAGGGGCTGATAGATTGGGTCATGGTTTGTAAGGGTGAACCATAAAGATTCCTGAAGAAGTAAGGCACAGTATATGAAATACTAATTCTTCCTAGTCACTGGGTCTCAAAGACTGTGGCCTCAGGAAATATTTCAGATCCTCCTTTGGAGATGTTGAGCACACAGTGGCATGACCACCTCCATAAGCAAGGTCACAGTGAGAAACCTTTGAAATATGTCATGCTTATTTCTGCACGCTTTGCCCATTTAAGTTGACTGGCAGGTCTACTATCCACAGTTGCTTCTGCTTGGGGTTCACCGAGGAATTGGGCATAGAGGTGGCAAAATGATTAAAGAAAATGCTATTGCTCTCATTGTGTTTATATTAAGGAAAGTACAGATTCTAGACATTTCATGTTCCCCACTGAAGCCTTTTCTAATTTTAGGATTCAATATAGGCTTCCACATGGCATTTTCTAAAATAGTTTTCTGTAATTATGTGAAATGCATGCATGCATTTCCTCTTACAGAATGAGAACATTGTAGATACAGCTTCACTTTCTTTTGACTACCACGCCTCTGTGAGCCCCTGTCCTCCGCCCCTGCTCCTGCTCCTGCTCCTCGGTGGAAGCTCCACTTTCCACTGTTTGCTTCTGTGTTCCCTGCTTCTTGCAGCTGGTTTCTTCCCTCAGCAAACCTTCTGCTAACATTTATGATGCTGGTTATCTGCAGTGAGGCTCCCTAATGTATCCCCTTTCCTATTTCTCAAACTTGGAATAATGTAAATTTATTAACTTTATAATGAATAAACATTAAAAATTAGTTTCAGTGATGGAGATGCCCAGTGCCCAGCTGTGGAGGACATATGTAAGGTCAAGTACAAACAAATAAGTATAGTTGAATCAAGGACATGAAGGGGCAGGACTTGCCCAGAGGCAGAGCTTTGGTAATTCTAGGCACATATTTGGTCTGAGGTAGAATACAAACTGGTGTAATTAACTAGATTTGTTACAGTGTGTTCACTGTCTCCTGCTTGCCAGATGCGGAAGTATCAGTCTCTCTCTCCCTCTCTCCCCTCCTCTCCCCTCCTCTCCCCTCCTC